>JANCIO010000292.1:0-38686 GCA_027604855.1 Psilocybe subaeruginosa | reverse complement strand
TCATTCAGCGTCTTCCCCAGTGCGAGTGCTTCGTCATTCACTTTCATCCCCAGTGCAAGCGCCTCCTCTTTCAGCCACATCCCCAGTGCAAGCGCATCTTCATTCAGCGTCTTCCCCAGTGCGAGTGCTTCGTCATTCACTTTCATCCCCAGTGCAAGCGCCTCCTCTTTCAGCCACATCCCCAGTGCATCGTCTTCCTGAATCTCAATCTCCTCAAGGACTTAAACTTTTATTCCCTGTCCTCGGTATACTATTGCCACTTCCAGTTCCATCCCTCTTGGTCATTTCATTGCAGACTTTTTTACAACCCAATCAATCCTTCAGGCTCTTAAATCTTTACAAATCTGTTGATCCTCCCAGTGTCCATGACCCCTTTCTGAAGCTCACGCCGGGTCGTGAGCTCATTTAAAATACGTAGCTACCCAAATTTTAGGACTGCGTATCAGTCAAATACCGTCAAGTTCTCCACGAAGTCGTAGTAGTCCAATAAATACCGGAGTTTAGCTACTCAACCTGGATATTTGAGACATATAGAGCATCCTTACGCAGCGAACAACCTACCGGCATTTGTCATTCTTGTGGATAGACGGAATTATCAGATGCGCGCATTACTATTTAGTTGCAGTGCACCGCGTCAGACCACACCATAAATTTGCCCAGTTCACCGCACATTGCCGAGGAACGAGTGCCGTAGCGATATGCCGTAGTCGTTGACAAGTTGTGCAAGTTCTCCTGTCCGTGACTCTGACTCCGCCTCCAACAGCTAATCAACTCTCCCTGTTTCATACATTCTCCAATACCCTGCCTACTCATACAGATCAAAAAATATTAACTCTCCTGTTCCGTTTCCACACATCAGAAGAAAAAGAAAAGAAAAGAAAATATGGGGTCCATCTGGCGCCGTACTACGTAAAAATCTCGCTCCTCAAAGAATCCCGGTCCACGTCTCCACAAGATCAACCACGCAATACCCATTGATGGGTACGTACTGTTTTGTAATCATCTTGATCACTTCCTGAGCGACGAGACCGCCTAGCAGAGCGGCGGTGTTGGGGAGCTCAGCTATGGGCGAGCGGACACTGTGCCAGTTAGGTTAGTCAGCAAAAGGAGTGGAAGGATGGTAAGAAAATGAAAAGCGAAAACACGTACACTTCACCGACACAATCCTCGAACTCATCGGGCAGCTCGGCACCCTCAGGCAACAGCTTCTTGGCTTCCGCCGTGACCGCCTCCACGGAAAGTGTTTCTCTTGTTCCTTTAGATTTGGCCGTGAAATTCGCCAATGCACTCAGTGCGAGATGTATGGAGAGCTGCTTAGAGCTGGTCTGAATGGCTTGTACTATAAGATCATCCGTCAGCAAAGAGGAAGAAGTCAAATGTTGAAGATAATACAGAATGGAGCAAATCAAGAATCAAAGTAACTCACCTAGCCCCTCGTGATCTCCATCCAACGCGGCCCACTTCTTCCCCCTCAACAACTTAAGCGCATGCGCATTCTTCACAAATGCATCTATTACATCCTCCCCAATCCCCTCTATCGACCCACCACAAACTTCCCTCGAACACGCTTTAAACTCCTCCTTCTCCTCTTCCGCCCGCGTCTTGTACAGCTTCTGCAGTTCAATATACGCACCCGTGCTCGCCTTCATGTCCGGGAGCGTGCTCGTCAACGGCAAGGCTCCCTGTCCCGTGCCCCCGACGAACTTCTTCAACGCCCGAACCAGTTTGTAGAATGGAGCCTCCACTGGCGAGGGGGATGCAACTTTGGCGTCATCAAATAACGCCCTGGTCTCCGACGGTACGACGGTCTTCGTCCACGCGCGATATGCCTGTGCTTCGGCCTCTTCAAAGTTCTCCTCATCTGACTTTTTGCGCATGGCTAGGATGTTCTTTTTGAATTGTGATTTCTCGGCGTGAGTTTGAGGAGGAAGTCCGCCGTGCTATTTATTTAAGAGGTTGCATTCAGTGCATAATCATGGTGGATATTAGATCATACAGAACGTGCAAAATTGGAAAGGCTGAGAGAGGGAAATAAAGAGTACTGACCGATTTCTTCCACTCTTCAAGAACGCGCACGAGAATGACGACGTAGGGTATGTGACCATGGTCAGTAACGTCCATATTTTCAAAATCGAGCGACATCGCATAATCCAACAACGCTGGGAACGGTCGATCGATTTGCAGAGACTGTGCAGTCTCCGGGTGACTCTCAATTACTGACGGATACGATGAACAAAGTCAATCTCTTGCCCTCAAACAAGAGCCACATACCGGTATGTTCGTGATACTGGATATAGAATTCCGCCAAGAATCCAGCCGGACGCACCACGACCAACGGCGGGAAACTCTCCTCCTCCCACAACACCCCCGCGAGCCTCTCCGATACCCCCTTCTCCAGATTAACGGCAATCACAAGCGTGAACTCTCCTAGCCACTCCTTCCCACCCGGTGCGTCCAACACCTCCTCCAAACTGCGCGTTTCGGCTTTGCCATCCACACCGTCGTTCATCTCCAGCAGCAACCTGACACCCTCCTCTGCTCGGCTCTTGCCCACGCTCTTCAGTCCGTCCAAAAAGAAGTTATTACCTGCGTCTTCGGGTGTGACGGTCAGTGGATCGAGGATCGTGAAGTGTCCGATTCCTGGTAGGACGAGGTTCTTGAGGATAGACGTCGCTGTTGCACCGCCTGAGATGACAAGGATGCGAGCGTTTTCGAGCGCAGATTGTCCGGATGCCGCCCATAGTCTGTTATTAGCGTATAATGGTCATAATGGTGATATTTAGTGACGCGATGAAAACGTTGATTGGTAAAATGAGCCTATTTTTCCCAATTGACTGGCGACTCACCGAAGTTGGCGATCATACCGTCTCGTCTTGTTATCCGGTGCTGCTCTGTGAAGTCATACATCGGCTGTTCGTTCCAAAAGCGATATTTAGACAGTAAGAGAGGGTGCATACTCTGTTATCAACGCCGTCGTTGACGCTTCTACTGTGGACATGTTGATTAAGTTTTATCAATTACTGAGCCGTAAACGGTCAGAGATTCTTTAAGAAGCAAACTGAATTCCAAGCAACTAAATTCCAGAATAATAAGCGTCTTCAATGGTAAGAGCTTGGACGATATTGTGTGTTGACTGGCGGTCGTGAAGGAGGAGGATGAGTGGTAATTAATATTGGATTTTGGCGCGTTTGTAATCGGTTGACGCGTGGATTGATATTTCCCACGGTCTCGCTTCGGTGGCCCCGGGACTACTGAAACTTCAAATTTATTCACAATCTTTGATCTCTGCTTGGTCTCTGCTTTTCTGGGCCCCAACGGTCAACACGTATCCAGTATCATACCCTCTATAAATATAGCCATTAAAATACCGGTATAGCTGGTGCGAATGAAGCGCAGGTTAAATTCCATGGATTTGGTACACCCCCACCTAGTAACCTAACTTTGTCTGAGGAGTCTTTGTACATGCCAGTTAGCCATGTTAATTGTCTGGGTACTATTTTTAGGGTGTTAAATTTACAGCGCTGAGTCGTGGTGGGTGATGAGCGAGCCTTAGGAAAATATCAAGCGATACACGGTAGATTATGTTGTTACGCCACAGACATGCATATATGGGCCTGCGAATGAAGTTCTAAACACACTATGTACCGTCACCCCACTAGACAATCATACCGCACAGTAGAGCGAATACATAGAAGATAGTTGCAGATATTTCTAAGAACCGTAATCCATGAAATCCTGCGATTCTAACAGACGTAGCAGAGGACACAGTAGCAGTCGCGAACGGAACCAAAGCTCCAGTAAAAGTGGTCGTTTGCGTGTATCTTGGTCCAGTCGTTATCTTCCCATCTGACTCCAATATTGTCGAGAACCCCTCTACCACACGCACACATTGGCCCGTTGATTTCGATTTGTCAAGTGTACAGTCCAGAGGCCCGTTGTCTGCATGTTCTCCATTTGTTGGGCGCACATCGACATGCAAGTTGGACGCATCTTCTGAGACAGTAACTGAGTTATTGCAAGGGAAAAGTCGGTAAATAGATTAGGAATTCTGTATGATGAGGATACAAATAAAGAAGGACATACAAACTTCTTTTTGTGGCACGCTCAGAAGGGTCAAAGTGGTGGAAGCGCCATGGAGGGCCACCAAACTATAGAGGATTTGCACTTTGTAAAGATTTGTTCCAAGAGGCGACACGATGGTTGTACCAGCTATTTCGACAGAGAATCCCGGTGGTAGAGTTGGTGTGGCATTATTCTGTACATAGTAGAGGGTGGTCGGAATTGCTGTTGCCGTGGCTCCTTGAGTCCATTTGTTGTCAGATAGGAGACGGGAAGGAAATGGCAAAGATACACATACCAGAACCAAAAACCACGGCGGTAAGAATGAATAAGATGCGGAAAATAGAAGTCCACATCTCCTGGTTGCTCGTGTTAATGAGTCTTCGTGAGAATGGATTGTGATTTTCGATCCTGTAACGAAAATGTACATTGTCGGACTACTTATATACATGAGCAGCGACTGATTACTCGGAGAAATTTAGACAATGCTATAATAAAAACTAATAATAGACTACTAATCTGACGCCCATAGCATTGCTTTGAACGCTGATTATCACAAACTCAGACGACAAGCACGGATTTTGATCACTGTCATTATTCTCAGGTATATTCTGAGCGAGCCGATGAACCTATGTATTGCATCCAAGAGGCGACCGTCATTTCAGAGGCATGCACTTTTTTCATCCCTGATAGGCAGAAAAACATGTCAATTTGTCGTAAAATATACACAAAATGTGTTGAATAACTAAATTTATCATTCGCAGTCGACCCTGGATCTTGACCCTTTACCCAGCGCCCAATAACATTAGCAGAGTAAACCCTAGTAGCACTGGCGATCTCATTCAAAAAGTTTCCAACAGCTCGGTGGAGTATGCTATTCGTTAGCCCCCACAGCAATGCCTCTCCGAATGCAGGACCTCGGCCCCGTGCGCCTGGCGGATTGATCATTGTCATTATTCTGAGAGATATTTTAGGATAATTCTAATTCTGCTATAGAAAACCACTGGACTACAAGCCTCATTACTTCGCATACGACAGATTTATCTCCTATTACTAAGACAGTGTTGCGGTTTTAGTACATGTATCCTATGATGCAAAAGTAGATGCGCAATAACATACCTCAAAGCTCATTCGGGCTTTTCTGGAGTTTCTTCCTGCAAAGCAGTGATATGCGAGTTACGCCGAAGTTATGTAACTCGCCGAAAGTTGGCGAGTTACCAACTAGTTAAAAGTTATAATTAACTCTAATGACGGGTTATTACTAGGTTATTGGGGAGCTTGCTCCCCTATCTACTGCCAATGCCAAAATGTCTAAGCCCACGTGATCCTCTGACTTTTTGATGGTCACCCCGTGAGAACTTTGAAAGCACTGTGCCGAGCTAAGCTCATCATAAAGCATGCCAGGCACCGGCATAGCAAAGTGTTCTTACATATCCACACGACCGTTGGTCGTCTGGACCGTTGGTCGGTGTATTGATCCAGAGGAAAGCCGTTAATCATAAAGGCTAAATGTCACTGACACAGGTTGGAATAAAATACAATTGCTTACATATTCATAGGCAAGTTTTTATGCCCGCTACCTTTAGGTAGAGGGTCTTGGGGTGTGCTAAGTTTCACAACTTTTGGCGTGAAACTCTTCTGTACTGTTCGTGAGAATAATTTTCGGTCACCTGGACTGATCGGACTGATCGTTAACATGCCAATGCGGCCGCAGAATACCAAATGCAAACAAATATAAGGTAGACGACTTTCATAATCGATTAACGTCACGTGGACATTGTGACATCGTCCAAAACAGGTAACTGTTGGTAAAAATGTGTTTTCTGTATAATTCCAGAGGGCCTATTGCACCATAAGGACCTAGCTTTTGTAGATATATGTCTCTAACACATGAATTAATAATAATAAATTGGAGAAAAAACCAAATTTGGTAGAGGAGGTAGAAAAATATGGTTTACACCAACAGTGTGCATTTAATTAAGCCTACTACAATTGCAACATGTCTCAAAAAGCACTTTTACTCCCTCCTATATCTCTCATGCCTAAAAAGAGAAGAGCAGCATTTGCAAGTACACAGAATGGGACAAAATCTGGGGGAGAAATGCTAAAAAAAAGATCTCACACTGATGAGGTTTCTATTAGTAGCATAGCAGAAGAAAAAAGTCTGTCAATTGGATTACATGTTTTAAAGTGGGCCAGACAATGACCACAACCTCATAGAATTTTAATCCTTCACCCAAAAGGCATAAGAGACATAGTAAGGAAGAAAAAAACATCCAATATACTGCAGGAACCTTTCAGTCTATATTCCAATTCACAGTTTTCAGGAGAACCTTATGAGTGTAGATTTTGAAAATGTATAGGCTCACCCATTTTTGCTTCAAATTGCTTGAAATTTCTCAGGTGGGTAGTAATCATGCATATCCATCAATACTAGATTCCATTTGTGTTTGTAGTGAAACAGAAAGAGCACAAATTCTCTTTTGTGAATTCTCTGCCATTTTATTACCCAATTTGATTAAAAATATCTCATAAAAAATAACAGCATGTGATGTTAGTTGATTATGAAAGTCATTTACCTTATTATGTTTATTGCTGATGGATTTCTTGTCCTCTTGCTTTCTTTTGCCCCACCACAAAATGTCTGTCTGTTTAAACAAATGTCTGGTATCAGCTGTTTTCTGCTCTTCTGACCAGCACTCATCTGTCTTGTGACTCTTTGCCTATGCACACCATCTTACTGTCAACAATGTCATGTCTTGTGTGCATATTTTTGTGAATTCACAAACAGCAGCATTTATGTATGTGTTTTCACAATCTTTTTGATTGTCCTGCTGTGGTTCTTGGTAATGACTGGTTTGAAATATCATCTGGTCCACTTGCAGATCACATCATTTTAATAGAGAAGACCAAGTAACTTTTCCATCCATACCAGTCTTACAAGCATATGCTAGATCAGGCAATACTGGTAGAGGTAAATCATATACTTTCTTTTTCACACTTATTAAACACTTTCTCTTTAGATCATCTGTTCATGCCTCATATGATCAATGAGGATGAGTATCCATTATCATCACTGCCTGTGTCATCTTTGCATATCCATGCAGATCATTTTCTGCACACATGCACAAATATCTTTATGGAAAGTAATGCAGGTACTTCAGCAAATATTCCTACCCCTATGTGTTCTGAGACATTTGCTTATACAAATCATGTCATGTACCCAGAAATATTGTCACCTAATACTTTTATCACTATAGATAATTCAACTGAATTGCCTGATTTTCCCTCCAGATTCCAAATCATAATTGATACTTTTCTCTGCAACTTTTCATCTGGTTTCTGTGCATTTGTATTTTCACAATCTCTTAATAATCTATGATTCGTCTTAAGCCTTCATGCAGTGTCTCATAAAGGTCTATCTACTATTGGTTATCAGAACACTTGTATTCATCACTATATTTCTGGTATTTGCTTTACCAATAGATGCAAAGCTAATGACTTAGGTGATTAAAGAGATTATTCCACTTGTTCAAATGTTTCTGTCTCTTTCACTTCCCAATCAAACCTTTCTAGCACTGTTTTGTGCTTTCTTTTCAAGTTGAAACACATTTCTAATGAAAGACTGGATGACTTCCTGTAGACTTTTAGTGTATGTCTGGTGCCAATAGAATACACCAGATTCCACTTGCCGGAGATGCTGGAGATGCCATCAAAAAATATTTTGTGATTTGAGGTGTTCTAAAATAATAATCTGGGATGGGGTTGGGAGGCCGTTCTAAACACTTTTTTGCAGTTTTTTGTACACCAGAATACAAGCCATCAGATGAGTTGCCATAAAGGGACAGCTCACCTGACTGCCATCACCCGATGTGCAATGTATTCAATGCTTGAAAATAAATTTATAGTCTGGTGTAGTCTGGTGTATGCGGGCTACGGACCTGGTGTATGTGCATTATTTTTTGGGCCATCAATGATTTTAATTATTCTGGTACATTTTATTGGCACCAGACATACACTAAAAGTCTACAGGAAGTCATCCACTGGGCCAAATTGCAGAATCCTTGAATATATTGATTGCTTTGCCAAATGCTAATAATTGATGCTATTTGCAGAATTTACTGAAAAACTATAACTTGTACACCAATCATGATCATGCAATCCCTGTCTTAGCTGAAACAATGTTTGACTCATTTGATAAACTTAAAAAAAATAAACTGCTCACTCTTGCCACTGAACATGGTATTAAAGTAACAGAAATGATGTTGATTCTCTGCACAATTTAATAACAGAGCACATTTCTACTGGTGGTTGTTTTGATGCACCACAGCATGATTCAGAAAGTTGTCAGGCTATTGTCAACCAGTATCATCAAACACAACAAAATCCTAAAAATAATATATCCAGTACTGATATGTAAATTTATCTTCTCAGTATGATTCTTCCTTCACTTTGACTTAACTCAATGAGACAAATACTCTGCCTAAATAACATTGATTTTAGTAAGAATGATGGTACTGCAAAATTATGTTGATTTTTAAAGAAATTTATAACCCAACTAAAAAAGGATAAAAATTCAGAAGCTTTTTAGAGAGCTTGCACTCAACATATAGAAAACAAAAGAATACAACTAGCAAATAACCACAAAAATCTTTGATTGCTGATGGGTATTGTACTTTGCCATGGGTGTTTTGATATCAGCTAGATTTGCAGAGTCTGTCTATTTACTTTATCATCCATCATTATTAATGTCACATACATGTCTACCACCCATCTTATTCATGTTACCCATCACCACAAACCCACCAACTTTACAAAAAATTGCCTCAGCCATGTTTAATATATTCATATCTTTCCATATACCAAAAATCTTTGATTGCTAATGGGTATCATCTACACAAGGGGATCCCAGAAATTTAGAAATGACATGGAGTTGAATTTATTTTTAAGCCCTCAGAAGCTACCCTCCCCTCCTTGCCTCCTTCTATAAAAGGTATGTTCTCTAAAATTTTAAAAAACATATCTCAGAACATATCTTATTCTGAGATGTTTGATGCTTTTTGGAAGTAGATCTTTGTTAAATATGTGATATATGTGTTGAGAGCTACTTAAAATGCAATGCATGTGTTGGAATATGGTAAGCAAATGTGATAGTGCCTTGCTGCTGTTTGGCTGTGCGACTGCCAGTTCCTTGAAAATTTGTAGGCACATTCATTATAATATATTGGTTTATTAATGGTGCATTATTGTGCTATTCCTTTTCCTATGTAGTATATGATATATTCAATTTGTTATCTTTATTGCAGCATGCAATACACTTCTATTAGTTTCTATTCACTTTGTAGATATAAATCTTGATAACAGACTACATTATATATGAGATTTTGATATGAGCTCTCCTCAATCGTTTGCCTTGCAAACAACTGAGGTGAGCATTATTCTTTCTTACTGAACATATTGAATTGTTGTACTAAATAATTACCTAGCATATCTGTTCTAGGTAGATATAAATTCATTCTCAGTCATTTGCCTTGCAAATAACTGAGCGTATCTGTTCTAGAATTCTTACAGCAGGATATTTGGAAAGGGTGTCTACAAGGTGGCACTGCTATAGTGATGGTGTGTTATCCAAGAGAATATTGGTAAGGGTTTGTTATTCATGTTCTAAGCAAAGAAAAGGGTCCATTTGGCATTGGTTATGCTGGAAAGCACTTCCTATGCAGAAAGGTCCTTGCAAAATTATCTTTGAAAGTACTTTTAGTAGAAATTTCAAGGCCCCCAAGACCTATCCCCCTCTACCCTGTGCTAGTCCAGCAATTCCTGGGATCCTCTTGAATCAGAGCAAAAAATTATTATACCCACCAGCAATCAAAAACTCTTGAGTGAATCAAGTTATGAACATACTAAAGACTTTTAATCCTATTCTACTGAAAGTTAGTGGGTTTCTGAGGTACAACAATGTGAATTAATTTTTTTGACACAGCCATTAGTGATAAAACGACCAAATGTGTCTGATTAAAGGTAAACGACGGTAGCGGGCTCTGCCGCCCCACCGGGTCGGCCTTACTGGCCTTATACTACAAATACAATACTCATATGCTGCAAAAGAGTCCCGGCTATTAGGCAGTTTGTGTGGAGCCACGAGGAGCCACCTGTGGCAAAATGTTGTTGTGCCATTCCGGCCCGTGGCTCGCTCGTGGCTGGCCTGTGGCTTTGATCGACGATTTTGGTGGGTTTTCTGAGGCGCATATTGCGCGAATATTAGACCTTTTATATTGTAGTGACTATACAATGTAAATATTACTCTCCTGCGGGTTCAGGCTGTCATATCTTTGTAAAATTGGTAGAAAATTTGAGGTAAAAGTAAACTTAAAAACTAGTCTTTTTGTCGACTTTTCATGTTTAGATTTCTTCACAAACACTTAGGATGGAATGTAGGCATCTCATGGCAACTTTTAAACTTTCTTTCATCCTTTTGCGCATCTTATTATTAATGTTATAGATGTATGAAAACTGGTGAAAACAGTCATTTAGCCACAGAAAAGCCACGAGCCAGCCACGGGCCGGAATGACACATCAACATTTTGCCACGGGTGGCTCCTCGTGGCCCCACACAAACTGCCTATTTAGTCATAGAAGACAATCCACGGCTCAGGCTCGGATTCTGAGAGCCGCAAGCCGTAGGTACGATAGATTTTTATTGGTATCTCCAGCTCCATTTCAAAGGCAAAGAAAGCATCGTCAAAGGCCTTGAATCGCCATAATTTGGATGACACTTTTTCTAAGGAAGAGGAGGGGGAGAGTTCTGTCCCACAAAGCCATGACTGACAGAGTGGAACCTGTATATTCAAACACATGAGTCAGTCCCAGAGGGCATGGGGATAGTCCACTGGTGGGACATATATGTCTTTTCTCTTTCATTGTTGTCTTTAAAATAATTTGACTTTATTTTGACTGTATGTCACTCATTCATTGGAACTTTTGTATATTCCTTTTTTCTGCGGAAAGCCGGGGCTCAGGCCGTAGGTTTAGGGTCGGCCTAGGCCTTGGGCGGCTCAAGTTCCGGCTTACGATTCTTGAAGCCTGAGCCACCCAAAGCCAGGCCTAAGCCGCGGCTTTCAGGCCGAGCCGAGCCTGCACATCACTAGTGACTCATACACACCACCTCTACCGACCTAACTTTGTCTGAGGAGTCTTTGTACATGCCAGTTAGCCATGTTAATTGGCCGGGGACTGTGTTTAAGATGTTCAATTTAAAGAGCTGAGTTATGGCGAGTGTTGAGCGAGTATTAGGAAAATATCAAGCGATACACGGTAGATTATGTTGTTACGCCACAAACATGCATATATGGGCCTGCGAATGAAGTTCTAAATACACTATGTACTATCCCCTCACTAGACAGTCATACTGCACAGTAGAAAAAATATATAGAAGGCAGCTGCAGATATTTCTAAGAATCGTAACCCATGAAATCCTGCGATTCTAACAGACGTAGCTGAGGACACAGCGAGAGTGGCAATCGGAACCAAAGCTCCGGTAAAAGTGGTCGTTTGCGTGTAGCTTGGTCCAATTGTTATCTTCCCGTCTGTCCCCAATCTTGTTGAGACCCCCTCTACCACACCTACACATTGGCCTATTGATTTCGATCTGTCAAGTGTACAGTCCAGAGGCCCGTTATCTGCATGCTCTCCATTTGTTGGGCGCACATCGACATGCAAGTTGGACGCATCTTCTGAGACAGTAACTGAGTTATTACAAGGAAAAAGTTGGAAAGTAGATTAGAAACTCTGTATGACGAGGATACAAATAAAGAAGGACATACAAACTGCTTTTGTTGGCACGTTCAGAAGGGTCAAAGTGGTAGAAGCTCCATGGAGGACCACCAAACTCTGGAGGATTTGCACTTTGTAAAGATTTGTTCCAAGGGGCGACACGATGGTTGTACCAGCTGTTTCGATGGAGAAACCGGGTGGTAGAGTTGGTGTGGCAGTATTCTGTATGTAGTAGAGGGTGGTTAGAGTTGTTGTGGCTGTGGCCATTTGTTGTCAGATAGGAGACGGGAAGGAAATGGCAAAGATACACATACCAGAACCAAAAACCACGGCGGTAAGAATGAATAAGATGCGGAAAATGCAAGTCCACATCTCCTGGTTGCTCGTGTTAATAGTCTTCGTGAGAATGGATTGTGATTTTCGATCCTGTAACGAAAATGTACATAGTCGGACTACTTATATACATGAGCAGCGACTGATTACTCAGAGAAATTTAGACAATGCTATGATAAAAAAAAAAAAAAAACTACTATTCTGACGCCCATACCAATGTTTTGGACGCCGATTATCACAAACTCAGACGACAAGCACGGATTTTGATCACTGTCATTATTCTCAGGTATATTCTGAGCGAGCCGATGAACCTATGTATTGCATCCGAGCGGCGACCGTCATTTCAGAGGCATGCACTTTTTCCATCTCTGATAGGCAGAAAACATGTCAATTTGTCGTAAAATATATACAAAATGTGTTGAATAACTACATTCATCATTCGCAGTCGACGCTGAATCTTGACTCTTACCTAGCGCTCAATAGCATTGGCAGAGCAAACCCTAGTAGCACTGGCTATAGCATTCAAAACAATTTCCAACGGTTCGGTAGAGTATGCCAATCTGATTTCATCCCGACGGTCACTATTATATACGCCTAAACGATTTTCATTAGCGCCCACAGCAATGCCTCTCTGAATGCCGGACCTCGGCTCCGTGCGCCTGACGGGTTGATCATTGTCATTATTCTGAGAGATATTTTAGGAGAATTCTAATTCTGCCACAGAAAACCACTGGACTACAAGCCTCATTACTTCGCGTGCAACAGATTTATCTCCTATTACTACGACACTGCTGCGGTCCTAGTAAATGTGTCCTATGATGCAAAAGTAGATACGCGATAACATACCTGAAAGCCTGAGCTCATTGAGTTTTCCTAGGGTTTCTTCCTGCAAAGCAGTGATGTGCGAGTTGCGCCGAAAATTATGGCGAGTTACCAACTAGTTAACAGTCATAATTAACTCTAATGACTGGTTATTACTGGGTTATTACATAGCCACAATCGGTGTATTGATCCAGAGAGAAACCGTTAATCGTAAAGGCTAAATCTTGCTGACACAGTTCAGGTTGGAATAAAATACAATTGTTTACATATTCATGGGCAAGTTTTTATACTACAGATACAATGTTCATATGCTGAAAAAGAGTCCTGGCTACCTAGTCATAGAAGACAATCGACCTTAGCTCTATCGACTCTCTCGGAGGTGTTCCTTCAGGTGTCGAGGGGTCCTTGAAACCTGTATGTGGTGTGAATACTGCGACGCTTCCATCCTGGAGGGAATCGAAACTGAAGAGAAATCAATCAGTCATTCAAATCAGATGCAGCGTCGGCGCACAACGGACGTACCATTTGATCAACGCAACCTCATCCGGAGTCATACCGCGCAGGTACTTCCATTTATGATTCTCATTGTATTTGACCATGAACGTCTCGCCCTCACGCTCAGGGTATATGAGAGCGACAGGAACAGCATCACCGGGGGCGACACTCCTGTAGTCGCACATGGTCAAAGGCCAGTCGAGTGCCGGGGTGCCGATTGGCCGCCAGAGATTGATTATCTGGAAACGCTTTTTGAGGAGCTCGGGAACCTCTTCGGCGGGAAGGTTTCGATGCACTTGGTTGATGGCGGCTTTATTGGTTTGGTCGACATGTACTTGGGAGACGGGTTGGTTGAGTGATTTAGTGCCGGGACGGTGACGGCGGATAGCTGGATACATTTACAAGATTTAGATGGATGCGTATAGTATACTGAGATAAAGATAATGGAACGTACTGTGGTCGAATAACACGACGCGACTAGCCCCTGTCAACTTCTTAATAAGCTCGATGCTCTCCGGGTAGTATTCGGCCTTGATCTCCTCGTCGCTCGTGAATGACTTGTGTTTTGAAGTATGCTGGAAGTATTGGAAGCCTGTTTTATCCAGAGAAACCGTGTCCTCCCTGCCGCGCACGTTCTCGATGGTGATATTATGTCTTTCCTCGGAATCCCAGTTCTTCACCAAGGAACGCTCGCCATCGACTGGACCGAGTATCTTCTGGTACGCTCTTTCCCCGTCAGTGGGAGGTGTAAAGTATGTGAGTGTTGTGGTGACAGTCGCAGGAGAGGTGAGTCCGGGCATTGTTGAGTGTAGTCTGGTAGCAAGTCTGAGTAGCCTGAAAGCCATTCGTGGCTTGCCCTTTTTAAATGAGTTGTTACAAATATGACCTGGATCTTCTTATTCAAGCACGCCAGACACTCCCTGAATGAAGTCAGAGAATCCCACACTATTCATTTAGAACTGGTCTGGCCGAGCGTCCGAGGTAATGCTTAATCATGCAATACATAAATACCTTACAGGACCAAAGTCTCGCCAAAGTCGAGGCGAAGTGGGACCAAAAGTCAATCCAAGTTGTCCGGATTTGGTAGGCCTTCCAATGTCGTTAGAAACTGGGGCGGGCACCGGGTATGGAGCCCATGAAGATGATCGTCGGGATTGGGGGTTAACGATTCCGAGTCCAAAATTTTGCCACACGGCCTGGACCTACCACCCATCGGGCGAGCCAAGGGCGAACGAGTACGAACTTTTACGACATCGGGGCAACAGAATTTGCCCATGTTATCAGAGGTCAGTTTGTGCGAAAGAAGTATTGAACTCTATTGGAGCGGAGTAAAGAAAGTCAAGCGAAAATCACAAATGAGCCCCCACGTCGCGAGCAGCCGGCGCACGTCGCGAGCAGCCGGCGCACGTCGCGAGCAGCCGGCGCACGTCGCGAGCTTTTGCCCACAATTCGTTAAGTTATGGGTAAAATAATTCATATTCTGTTCGGTATTTTACTTTTTGAGTCATTATTACCATTTATAAACATATTTCTCTTTAAATATAAGTATTTGTCAGTTACCTGCTCAAATATGGCAGCAAATTTGATCACATTACTAATTGCTCACTGAGCCCTGAAGTATTTGAGAGTCTTCGAGAGTACTCGCAGTATTATTATTAATAAGGCACACAACTCGAGCTGAACACATGAGTAGTTTTAAAAATATTATCTGTCATGGAACTCAGAACTGACTCAACTAGTCTCATCTGTTCTGTAATATCTGATGGTATGACAGCGGAAAGGCTTGTAAATTGATACATTCTTTGTATATACCTTGTACACCTCCTCTCAATCTGCGTATGCTATCAGATTAACCATTCTGGAAGTGCAGCCATGGACAATTTAACCTCTCATTGGCTTCTAATCTTGGATTGTAGATTTCTTCAATCTCAGTGAACGTTTAGTATCCGATCAGTAAGCGTCCTGCATGTGTTAGAGTTCAAAAGATTACCCTCCATCGCAACCTCACTCATTATGATTCCTTAGCCTTATTGTCATTGGGCATGACTACTGACGCTAAAAGATAACGCGATGTCCGAATTCAGGCTACACCATGAAATTGGCCGTGTACCTCCGTAATAACTATAATTTTAAATAGCAGTACATGAGTTGCGTGGGAAATTATGTTTGAATCTCCCGCCAGTGGTGTAAGCCTGGCGAGGCCGTCGTCGTCCTTTCTCCCCTCTCTCCCCTCTCTTTGTCTCTTGCACTGAAATACCTGGTCATATAACGGGTGCTTGCATAGGAGAAGCTACGTGCGACTGATATTGTGATTTGTATGCATCCACAATTCATTTTGCATCCATTACTCTCCAAATTATCTCGGTGCTGCTACTGTTCTTCCACAGAGCAGCGTCTAGCTGTACCCAATGCTTCTGGACATCCAGAGAAAATTGGCCAAGACATCTGAAGTAATGCCCTCCGTGGGCAATGCTTTGCGCGTTACAGTGTCGAACATGACCACAGTTCTTGGATCATTCGATGGTGATGTGTGTTGGAGTTCGTGATCTGCTATATTGAGCGATTATAAACTGGTTGAAAATGGCGGCTACTGTAGGGATATCTGCTCGCCAGTCTTTGTACTTTTCCTGTGTTTTTGGTGACAGCAGTCACTACGGCCCTCGCAGCGGTCCGACCACTGGAGTGACTTATACACATCGCAAACAGGGTGCTTGAACCGCTCTTGTTCCTAGCAATGTGCCTAAAACGGGTTCGATATGGCATCTCCTGTTGCTGTTGGATCACCAAGCAGGATTTCTCGAACATTTTCAGGACCTTTTTTCTTCTCCTTCATCTGGCGTTCGATTTCTCTTCGATGGCGTCACCGTTAGCATGTTTTTGTGCTCTCATCAGCAGTGAGCTTCTCCTGGAGCTTTCTGATGTGAAAAAGTCACTTCCCGTTCCTCGAGGCAAAAAAAACCCCTAGATTTCGGTCTCCCGATGATTCCCGTGGTACTATGAGCTCCTACACAACCTTATGGGAAATTTTATTTCCAAGATACGTCTCTAGCAAACCCAATGAAGGGGAGATTTTTTTTAAAAATTCCCCGCTGGACAGCTCCAGATGCGTTAATTGTGTTACAAGAAAAATGCATTGACAAATGTATCTTTATCTAGTTACGACATTGGCGACATTTACTACGACAGATTAATACCATACTTATCCAGGAATGCGTTGAAGTCCTTCCGACCGACTCCATCAGGCTTCCAGGACTTCCTAAACTTTGCTTTCATCTCCTCAGCATTCTTTCGTAGCTCTGCTCCCTTTTCTCCGCGACATGCGTCTAGGACTTCGCGGATTTCAATACCAACGGCCTCGCGGGTGCCTTTGGGCTTTCGTCCGTTTCTGTGTAAAGGCTTCATTCCATGTTCACCGGTCCTCACTTCGACCAGCTCAAAGGCGATGTTCAAATTCTCAGAGAGATGTGCTGAGGCAAGTGGCTGGTCAAACCGAAATGGCCAACATATCCTATAAGAATGAATTAGCGTGAGTAATGCTTTGAGGACTTCGATATAAATTGGACGCACATAGGAATGCCGCTATCGAGAGATTCTAAGACACCGCTTTGTCCGCCATGGGTAATGAACCACCCGGTGGCCTGTGAGGATGCGTCAGTCACGAAGTACGAAAGAACAAAATGATGGGGGTACGGGGTGGTTTAGGACGAATTTGTGTGGTAGCCATTTACAGATTAGTCCAGATCCAGTCGAATTGATTTTGTCTATTAACTCGTCTGAAATTTTGGCAAAGTGTGATGCGAAGGACACAATCTGAAAGATGAAGAGTTAGGAACAAGACGAAAGCTAAATAAATTGTGGCTTACAAAAGGAAATTTCTTTTCGATCAGAGCTTCAATGACTTCATCCATGTACTCTGGCATTACGGGCCAGAATAGAGAGCCAAATGAGATCTAAGCGCCCGCAGGTATGTAATCAGTGACACTGCGACAAATTTATTAATAGACGTTACCAAGACAAGGGACTTTTCTCCGTACTCCTTTAATGATTTGTCAAGGAAAGCTTCAATGTCCGACGAGAGAGAGGATTTCTCTGGGGCCGCTATCCTATATGTAGTGGGCTTGGAAGGGACTAAAGGCCCGACGGTGTATACCTCTTTATTCCACTCCTCGGCAAACCAAGACTTCATAGCGTCCACGGACTCTTGTTCGAAGTCATAAGCAGAAAGAGAGAAAGCTGCGTCGCATGTCTTTAACCCTCTTGATTACATTAAGTACCACTCAAAATAAAGTAGAATATCTGACACTCACGCGTACGCCAATTTTAAAAAATCCGCAACAGTGGGCGTGGTGTGAAGCTACTTGAACCCAATCTTGTGTTAGTGTGGTCTGATGCCTTCTCAATAGTTGTAACCATTACCTTTTGCGGGAAATGTTCCCAATCGTACATCGGAGGGAGTCCTGGAACCTTGGTTAACCTTCCCTCTGTGTTGTAGAATATCTGCATTTGTGCGATGAATTGGCGTTCTAATTACGCTTTTCAGAGATAGGATTACCGTGTCTCCGATTTCCTTGGCTGTAACCCCACGTCTAGCTGCTTCCGCTTCAATCTTTGCGTTAAGATCTCCGTGTCCGTTCATATGCTCAGGGCCATGAAGATGAAGTATGAATGATACGTGTACAGGACACAAGGCAATGATAGGAATTGTGTTCCCCGTAATGGAGCGTGTTGCTGACAGTAGGGGACTCGCGTAGACCTAATTCAAGCAGTAAAAGTTAGAGGCAGCTGTACGGAGATATGAACACCACGCACATCAATAAATACGGCATCAGGAGCAGCAACAGCATCTAGGACCTGCCCTGTCACAGCACAGGTGATTGGTTTGGTCTCCAAGAGAGATTTATAGGCAATCGGATACGATTGAAACATTGAGATTATGTGGACAAAAATGTCTTCCTTGTCGGGCTTATAAGTGGAAATGATTCTGTTAATGCCATTCGTGAGTATATCTATACAGCAAACTACTCGATGATCATAGTCTGTTTCACCTAACACGTTGGCGAGTTGCCTGAGATACTTCGTCGCCGTCAAACTCTGCTGATATTTCAGCTTCAGCATTCTTGAAATATAGTGGGGAAACTATTATGGTGACAACAAGGTTATAATGCTCTTTCACAATGCGTGCTGCCAGAATGCAAGGTGCTCTGGTATGACCTGCCATGAGTGGTTAGAAATTCCTCGTTTGAATTGAGGTAGCTTAAGAAAGCGTACCCCAGAGTGGTAATGGTGCGAAAAGAAAATGGTTCATTCTCTTGCCGTAAGATGACATTTGAAATTAGAAGGCTTTGATATGGTGGGCAAATAAGGTGGGCTTGTCAATTGACAATCGATGATGCACAGTTTTATAGGATTGCTGGATGAAAGATATGTGCAAGCTTCGTTGTTATCATTTCCCCGTGAAGTTCGGTGGTGTGGGCACGGCGCGCTGCAGCATAGAACAGCGTCGAATATACGAAACAGCTTCGTTTGAAGGCCATTGATGGGCGCAGCGCCACATGCTATCGTGATGCACCGTTGCGCAACAATTTCTGTGCTCTGGGCACGAGGATGGTACCAGTTCGTTGGCATGGCAATTTCTGTCGATCTCAGACATTTGTTCGTAGTATTTGCAGATTGAGAGTTTCAGCAGAGAATAAAGTCGGAGACAAAAATTAAAATATTAGCCCCTTTATTTGAAGTTTGCATCTGCTGGCATTGGTGATGGACATGTTTGTCGATTGTAATACAGTTCCACGGGTCACCGGGTAAGTTCGAGGTCATGAAACAGAAGTGAGGTCCATAGGTGAGGCCTTTTGCTGACCCCTTTTGGAAAAAAAATGTCCGCTCAAACCACAGATCAAAAAGGAGCCCATACGAAACTTGTCAAATAAAAGCCGTGATTTGGCCATGGAGCCAATAATAGCAAGCCTGGGGGCTTGTTAGGTCATTTGCCGAGGTAGACAAATTCGATCATCAGGTTTTCAGTTTAGCTACTAACGGGCCATTCTTCAGTCTCAATATTCTCAATCTCAGAAGTCAGGTAAAGTCCCATACTTAGAAAGATAAATACCATTTTTAGCCGAGAAGGCATAGAAGTCCCAGCCGATAGTTAATTCTATCGGCCTCATCAAGATCTTCTGTATCCCCAGGACATTCTCGATGCCGACTAAGAAAGATCGATGCCGTACTTGCCCAAGAAGGCGTTGAAGTCTTTCCGACTGACTCCATCAGGCCCCCAAGACCGTCCAAATTTCGCTTTCATCTCCTCAGCGTTCTTTCGTAGTTCCGTTCCCTTTTCTTGGCGACACGCAGTTAGAACTACACGGATCTCAGCGCCAACAGCCTCACGAGTGCCTTTTGGTTTTCGACCATTTCTGTGCAAAGGCTTCATACCATATTCACCGGTCCTCACTTCGATCAGCTCGAAGGCGGTGTTTAAATGCTCGGAGAGATGTGCTGAGGCAAGTGGTTGGTCGAATTCAAACGGCCAGCATATCCTGTAAAACGCATCAACTTGAGCAATAATCTATAAGTTTTGATATAAATAGGCCGTACATTGGAATGCCGCTGTCCAGAGATTCCAGAACGCCGCTTTGTCCAGCATGAGTGATGAACCATCCGGTAACCTGTGACATGTACATTAATCCGAGGCCCCGAAAGAGCAGGTCATGAGCGTACAGGGTGATTTAGGATAAATTTCTGTGGAATCCATTTCGAGATTAATCCAGAACCAACCGAATTAATCCTGTCAATCATGTCATCCGGTATCTTTGCGAAGGGCGATGCATAGGACACGATCTAAAGCATGAATTATAAGCAATAATGCAGAGGTTAACAAAATTTGTGCTTACAAAAGGGAAGTTCATTTCAATCAATGCTTCGATGACTTCTTCAAGGTATTCCAACACTGACGGCCAAAATAACGACCCGAACGAGATCTAAGCGCCAGATGATGATCAGGAACACCTGCGATAAGCCTATTATTAGAACTCACTAAGACAAGCGACTTTTCACCATATTCCTTCAATGATTTATCGAGGAACGTTTCAACCTCTGAAGAAATAATCGTGCTGTCTGAGGCTATGCCATATGTGGTTGGTTTGGAGGCCAGCAGAGGTCCAACGGCATATACTTCTTTATTCCACTCCTCGGCAATCCAAGACTTCAACGCGTCCACGGACACTGGTTCAAAGTCATAAGCAGTAAGAGAGAATACAGCATCGCATGTCATTAACCCTCTTTTTCACGGTGAGATCCTCTCTGGAGTAGCTGAGATATCGACACTGACCCGTATGCCAGTTTAATAACATCAGAAACCCCATTTTGAAAAGCATCCGGAAGCTGCAGTCCCATATCTTCTTAGTATTCTGCTATTAGTTACGGTAGCTTCAAATCGCACCACTTGTGGGAAATGTTCCCAGTCGTACATATCAGGGAGTCCTGGAACCTGGATTACTTTCCCTTCTGTGTGGTAGAATATCTAACGAAACATAATTGTCAGAGGCCAGTTCGATAATTGTTAAAGGAACTTGCCGTGTCTCCGATTTCTTTAACTGTCACTCCAAGTCGAGCAGCTTCTGCATCTATTTTAGCCCCAAGGTCCCCATTTCCCCCCAAAGTCTCAGGTCCATATAGATGAAGTACACACGATGCGTGCAAGGGGACAGAAGCAATGATAGGGACTTTGTTTCCAGTAATGGCGCGCGTTGCTAGCATCTGAGGACTAGCGTAAACCTGATTCAGAGGGAGAAAATAATCAAGGTCTGAGATCTAAGCGTAGAGATTATATGGAGGCACGAACACCCACATCAAGGAATACGATATCAGGAGCACTAATAGCATCGAAGACTCTTCCTGTCATGGCGCAGGTAACGGGTTTGGCGTCCGAGAAAGCCTGATAAGCGGCTGGATATGTTTGGATCATCAATGGAATGAGTACGAAGGCATCGTCAGTGCCAGTCTTGCATGGTGAGAGTACTCTGTCAATAGTAGTATACGTAAATATATCACCAGAGTGACTAACATATTTGATTAAAGTTTGTCCCACCTCAGCCGATCGCGAGTGTCTTGAGGAACTTCGCCTCCAAATTCTGCGGATATCTCGGCTTGAGCCTTTTTAAGATAGTTCGGGGAGAGTAGTAAGGTGAAGGTAAGATTGTCATGCTCTTTCACAGTACGTGCTGCCAGGATACAGAAAGCCCTGGTATGACCTGAAGCGAAAAGGTTAACGAGGCTGCTTCAATTGGAACATTAGATGGAACGCACCCCATGCCGGAAATGAAGAGAACAGAAAATGATATGTTTGTTTGGCGGACATCGACATTTAGAGGATACTAGGGCAGATATGAGGAATTAAGTTCATTGGATACAAGTGAATCTTGCTCATTTTATACGCCGAATGACTGATTTGTTTGTATCATTTCGCGGAGATGACCGGCTACAAGACTAAAAAAGTGTAAGGATATGACATCTATGATGCGAGCAAAGAATGCAAAGATGCAAAAAACTATGGAGTTCAATTGTTGCCATTTGTTGACTTTGGCGCAATCATCGTGATATCGCCTATTCATCACCGATTCCACACTAGTACTGCATAGCCTTCGAACAGTACATAGAAAAAAAGCAGGTTTTCGGAAAACACTATCCGTACTACCGAGTCAGGTAAGAATATACTGACAATTCTCTTAGATGACTACTGTTGATGACCATGAATGTGGTTTTCAACGACATAGCCGGCCCAGTTAACCTGCTTGTATGACTGTGTTTGTCCTTCCAATGTACTTCGTAAGATGATAATAAACCTTACGTGCGTTGATTACCGCAAAGAAAACAAATATCTGTATCGAAAATCTCATCGCTCGACGATCTCTGAACTCTAGAGCAAACCTGGAGGAGGTTTGCAAGGCATTTGAGTTGGGTTTGAGGACAAGCAGGCTGGACGAATTTCGAGCGGGTGTTTGGCTCTCAGCGGCGCACCAAACACGTTCGCTCGGCGCTTGCCGCCCTCAGACATGTTCGTCTGTTGTCTGTTCCTCTTTGGTTCCTCTTCCACAGTCCCAAAAGTCAGGCTAAATAGGGATTTATACTCAATCCAGGTCTTCGGTGCATGGTATAAGGTGTCGAAAGAACCCATTTCGTGGGCTAAATCGCTCGTAGAAGTCTCGCAACGGTGCTATGACCAATTATCACCACATAGCAGTCAAAATACCGTCGATGTCGCGTCTCTCCGGATTAGGTACGATCCCAGGCTATTCGCAGCGTCCTGCAGACCCCATACCGACTCTTTGAAAATTTTTGATTTTCTGTATGACTCCAACTTCATTCTCCTCGGCTCCGCCGGAACTTGCCTTTCCATCCATAGCCGAAATTTAAAGGGTTTTAGTAAGTAGTTGCAAAATGGGTCTGTAGCTCTCTGAAGACTACTACTACGCACAACTGGCCGCCATCGACTCTTGTGATTGAATGAAACGACACATACCTCTCCACGTACCTCAGGTTCTCCCTCTAGATTGGAGCAGATTCCTCGCATCTGCCGAGGTACCAACAGAGGAACAGCTCTCTCGGCCGGAATATCAGGATGACGATGATTTCTATAACTCTCATGTTCGCGTCGGGATAGACTCGAGAGCATTGGTATATGCAGCGATGCACGCTTTCTCGTGCACCCTTGTCCCGGAAGTCGAATACTCGAGAGGAGGCTCTTTCAACGTGTTATTCATCATGCGATTCCCGAATGGATTCAAAGTCGTTGCACGTATACCTCGACAAGAGGGTCGGGCTCCAGGGCGCATAGAATGTACAGTGGCTATGATGACCATGGCGCGATACTATCAGAATATTCCCGTGCCAGAAGTCTACGCGTGGCATCCGACCAACGATAATGCGGTTGGCGCGCCGTACATGCTTATTGAGTGGGTAGAAGGTATCGAGCCCTGGACGCAGTGGTATGATCTACCAGGCGATGATCGTTCGGTTCTCCTCGACGAGTTAGCTTCATATCACACTATATTTGCTAAGCCATTACCTTTCCGAGGCATAGGCAGCGTTTACTTCGCGGAACATTGTGCAGAAGCAGATGTATCCTTTAAAGACGCTTCGGCATACCGTCTGGGACCTATCTTTCTCGGGCCTACATGCACAAGGCGTCGAGACAGGTTAACTTGGCCCCGAACCACCCCAGAATCTCTTCGCGACTTCTGGAACAGTCTGTGGCAAAACGAAGTTGATTCTATAACCAACATTCATGGCTCCGATTTGTCCAGCGTCATTCCCTCCTCTGAGGATGAGCCATTGACCGTAGGTCGTATGTTAGAAGTCGCCCAATCATTACTCATTCTAATCCAAAACTGTCAACTACCCTCTCAAACATTACACCCAGAGGTCTACGAGCCGTGCATCGTTGCCACCGACTACGCATTCCGCAACATCAAAATGGATCCCTTGTCACGCAAGGTCAAATCCTTCCTCGACTGGGATGACGTCTACGTTGCACCATTTCTGCTGTGCAGCCGATACCCCGAAGAGATCTGCCATGTGTGGGGAGCCGGTGAAGAGTGGTATAAGATTGGCGGGTTCTATTTCTTGCCACTTGATGTAGAAGGGGAGGTTGACATGTCGAGGGCGATCGATGCACCAGGACGAGTGGAGAACCCTGATTATTCTTCCGATCGGAGCTCCCAGAGCTGCGGAGATGGAGACGAAGATGAAGAGGAGGAAGAAGAAGAAGAAGAAAATTTGGAGAGTGATCAAACTGACTCCGAGAATGCAAAATCAACCGGCGAGGAGGATCATCAACCTGGCGACGACGTCTCTGACCCTGACCCGGAGCACGACACAGAAGAATACGACCGTCCGCGTCGAATTATGGACACCAAGCTTCGCCGCCAATACGAGCAGCTTTTGTCTTCTCACGACAAGCGATTCAAGAGTGACGGGTTCTGGGAGATAAGAAAGCTGCCTTTGATTCTGCAGCATCTTTTGATGCATGGGTGGAAAGAGTGGCTGGTCAAGGACGAATGGATCATGGATACGGCGGAGAAGATGAAGCTGAGCGCTGAAGCTGAAGCCTTAGCTTTAACAATGTAAACTATATGTCTCAGCCCTGGTACCCTCCATTTATATGTCTACAATATTTTAGAATAATATCTATCTAGATAAGCGCAATCTAAGGGAATCATATTCGATCTGGAAAGTTTAGAACTCTACAAGGCCAACAGCATCGCCCACACAAGAGGCAGCGCCAACCCAACAAGAATATCCCCAAAGTTTCTAAACCGCAAACCTCTACCTCTATATGCAGCGCTCGTCTTATCCGAACATTTGGCGTCAGTCTGCAGAATCGCGTCCTGAGGACCATCTTGCAAAGGATTACATCTATTCCGAGTCGTCAATTAAAACCGCAACACGGTCACTTCTCACATGGTACGGAGAAAGCTCACCCAGGCAGCCTATCGAGCACACCATAGATCGTCTCGTCCACCTGCGGTGAAGTTTTGCATTCTCCAGCGAGTGTGGCGTTGCTTTGGACAGTGAGGAAGTTGCATGCTTCGGTGATCCCTGTTCCGGTTGGATCGTTCGGGTTGTTGCATTTATCGATGGCGTTCTGCAGTGCTCTGCCAATGGAGAAGTGTTGAAGTAAGAGGTTGAGGTCGAGTTGAATATGAGTGAGGAGAGCGAGGAGAGGAAAGAAAGGCTCACTCTGTGTCCCAGCCGTTCTGGAAGTCGGCGTGCCATGAAAATCCTGTGGGGTCTCTGAATTGATTTATTTTTTTTACGACTCAGACTTCCATTTGAATTTTGAAAGCTTGAGGAAAAGACAAGCGGGGAGTGCACGTACCCTGTGGCTTTGAAGAACGAATGGCGTTAGGGAAGAGAATAAAAGTCCGTAGTCGTATTTCGAAGACTCACAATACACGAAAGGCCAAGAATTCTTCGCCGGATTCCATCTAGATGCAAAGGAGTGGACATCCCATGTAACCTAAACCGCGCCGAGTCCACGTCAACACAGCTCATTCAAACTACATATAAGGTGTAATAAATGCGGCTCGGAGACCGACTCGGATTACCTCGTATAACAGCTTCATGAGAGGCACCGGGTGCGTGGACGGACACGCTCCGTTATCCAACCCAGAGAGAAAGGCAGTGTGCGAGACATGGTCTGGCGAATCTAAGTTCTTTAAAGACGTCGTCCCAGAAGTGTACTCAACAGTCGCGTTTTTGAAAAGAAAGTTTTGGATGAGCGACTTACGACACCGTCCCAGCACGCGGGCATGTGGATGCGCGCGTTCAATCCAGACTACGTAGAGGTCGATTGAGATAGAGTTAGCTGCACGTCTCCTTTCTCTACGTCACTATCTCAACGCACTTCGCAATCAGTATTAGGAAATCCAGGACCTGTATTGATACATCAACATCAAGTATCCTGAATTACTCGAAAAAACGCAGAATGCATGAAAGTTCACCATTATCCACGCTATTATACCCAGCCGTACTGCTCGTATACCTCAAACACTCCCATTCGACCGCGCGTTCCGCCAGCTCAGCCTGCGAACCTTCACCCGTCGAATATCTACATCACATCACACGCACGTCAGTTACATGTCGATTCTTTCTTTCTTTCTTTCCTTCTAATAAAGAAGCAAAGAGGATGGGGAAGAGGAGGATGTTGACGGACTTTCGTGATCGTCTGGTAGGATCCCCACTGATCATTATGAATCCGGGTGGGAAAGCTTTCAGCCCTGCCCCGCCGTTGCTGACATCGCCGTTGCCTCTATTCTCGTAGTACACGAGTAGACCTACGTGTAGGAAACTGTGAGACAAAAATTTGTGTATATATGTTTTAACGGTCTTAATAACTCACCTCCATCGGGTACTGGCTCGAATTTCTTGGTTTTCGGATCCCGGAAATATAGTTTTGCGAACCCTGGGTGGATAAGCTCAGTTTAGTTGCTTCATTTCTAGCAAGTTAAAGTACGGGAGGTTCACAATAATTTGACATGTCCTGAAGAATCAAGAACATATTTTAAGCACCTCATTGAGCTGTAGAGGATGTGTGGTTGACTCTTACTTGCGCGACAAGGCAGCTGGAGCATGTCGATAGGCGTAAAGCGTCGTATGTGCTATTCGAAGCGAAGCCTAGATTTAGGGTTGTGACTGGGGGATAATAAAATAATTGGACAAGAGTATTCACCGTTTGCGCCATGAACAGTCTTGAAATAATAGTCGTTTCGCGTATTTGAGTAGCTGGAAGATCTGGAAGGACAGGTGGATTGAATGACGTACATGGACATGGTTGGAAGGAATCGTTCCAGGAGAGATAATAGGATCGATCCTCTCTACAAGAATGGTAAGCTTTTACATATGTTGCATAGTATGATGTCAGAATCGTGCCTTGAACCAAAGGCGTTGTACAGGGTACTCTGAACCACGCGTTTACTGGCAGAGAGTCAAATGCGACAGCGATCAAGGCCGGCAAGATCGTAAGCTTCATGGTGTTCAAATGGGAGATCAAGACGATCCCTTTTTTCATCCTCCTTTATCTTATATGGAGCCTGCCATCATTGCAGATGTTAGAGAATATTTGGACATAAGGAGATAGGCAAGGTACCTCTCGGGTAGTAAGTGCTTACTTACATTGCCTACACCTGTTCCAGGTGAGGCACACAAGATAAAAGTAGACAGGTCAAACACGCAGGGCTACTGATGGCAGAGCCGTTTATTCCACGGGTTGGGCACTTGAACAATGGATAACACCATGCCCTTGATCGGAGGTTGGGTGGGAATTTTGAGGTATTCCGAGGCGCATGGTGTATGTCGCACCCGACATTAACTGTCTCTGTAGCTGCTGAATGATAGCTATGGGGGTTCATAGAGAAGAACTACTGCGCGATTCAACCTGTAGTGATCCATAGGTAGTAGGTGCGATACATTAACATATCATGAGTTTCAATCCTCTTTTTCGGTATCTTTGTGACATCTCAAAGGGCGATAAAGACAACGAAGAACAAGGAAGTGGGAAATAGAACGCACACCTCGATAATTATAGAAGTTTAAATTTTTCTCTTTCATGGCTTAAATTTGAGCATGCATCCCCGACACCAACCAGTGAATCAACTGAAATGCTCAAAGCGCGTGTTCCGGGACAAATCGATGCCGAACCAGTGCCCTGGGACAAATAAACAACGCGTCTGTCACAGCGTGACATAAACGTGACGGCTTTCACAAACGCTGTCAACATCCACCACGATGACTGAAGCGCGTCAGTATGGCGAGCTTGCCACCCAGCTGGTCATGGAATCCCGACGATCTACGCAGACGGACACGCTCATCAAGTACAACGACTCTCTGGTGCGGTCCATCATCCGGGAACAGCGAGATCTCGAGAAAGCCATCGACGCGCTTTTGATCGACGGACAAGCACCACCGCCTGCGCTGCTCATCATCCAGACCGCCATCAACAGGAATAAACGGTGCTTACTCGCATACCACTCACATCGCGTCGATCGGCTGCGGGATATGTATTGGGCGGTTGGAGGCGCGCTGCCGCACATTCTTTCGAATCAAGATACCCGAAGCAAGCTCTCCCCCCACGAAGTCGACTACTTGCGGCAGTATAATTCCTCAGTTATGGAATTTCGCTCTGAATTTTCGCACGAATTGGACATCACCGCCAGCATCACCAACCCGCCCAAAGATCTGCATGTTCTCGTGCATGTGGTCAGAGACTGCGGGACGATACAGACGGAGCTTGGGATTATCGACTTTCAAAAAGGGCAGCGGTTCATGGTCCGCAGGGCGGATATTGAGCATCTCATCGTTCAAGGATACCTGGAGGAGGTTTGATGCAAGGAACGAGGTTAGCAAATTACAGCTTCCGGATTGGGGGTGAGTGTTTGGCTCTCAGCGGCGTGCCAAACACGTTCCACCCTTTTCACTTGCCGCCCTCAGACGCGTTCGTCTGTATCTCTTCTCCTCCACAGTCCCAAAGGTCATGCTGAACAGGCATGTATCTCTCTCCTCCACCACCTCAAGATCAATCAGGCTCCTCGGTACACGGTCTAAGGCGTCCAAGGAACCCATTTCGCGAGCTACATCGCACGTAGGAGTCTCACAACAGTGCTATCACCAATTATCACCCCAGAATGGTCGCAACACCGTCGATGTCGCGTCAAGAAATCTCTCAGAACTAGGGGTGAGGTCTCAGCGTCCTACAGACTCTATACCAGAGCAAACTCCCCCGGAAACTCCCCCTGAAATCTCCGACCAAGATTGGGAAATTCGTACAGGTGACCGCGACCCCGTAGCTCGTCTTCCAAGTTCAGGGATTTTGATACACCAGCATTCCAGGCCGCGCCATCTATGTCATCCAGGAGACCCTTCCTGAGTTCTTCAAAACAGGGCTTATCACCTCGGTGAATAAGATCACCGGCACGCCGCAACCACCACGTTCCTCAAGTCCAATCCCCAATGCCAGCTTCTTAGAACACCACACCATTCAAGATGACGAAGAAGCAATATACAGCCCCAATATCCGACTTTCGTACACCCCTCCAGTTACCCTCCCTTCTCCCTTGCCTAATACATTACACGTGGAAGGTACGCACCCGATCGTCCGTCCGAAATCCCCTTACTGAGTTGAACAAACATTTTTACAGGCCTTCAACTATACCTTGCATCGTCTAGCTTCATCAGACACACCATGATGGCATTGTACTCTGATCTCGCAGTCCAAAATGCCAAACTCGTCATCAACACTCCGTCATCCACAACCGCAATCTCACCCGAAAAGCGCAAGGTCAGTAGGGAAAAGAGCATCCGTCTCCGGCAGATCGTCACAGGAACCGCCCGCGTCAGCGGTAAACCAGGCGAATGGGTCATGTACGTTCGTCCTTCAATCCATATGTCCCATTCCACTTAATTTGTATCTTTCTCCAGCGAGTCGACGTACACCTTTTCACCCATAACCGGTCTGATAAACCAGCACGTTGTGAATTCCATCCACCCAGCGCCACATCAAGCCGTATACGACTCCTTGCGGCTTGGCCTCGGGAAAGTGCTCGGGTTCCAATGGCGTGGCGGTCCTGGCACAACCTCGAATGGCGCGGCTTTCAAAGGGAAGATCGAAGGTGGTAATAATAATTAATGCAAGACGATGAAGAGGGAAAGAGAGAGTAATTCGCAACAACGTAGAAGGAAGCGCATCAAACCCCCGCTCAAAAGTAACACAATCCAATCAATATAGTCATTACAATTAAATGGACCGTCCATTGCCTCGTCGATATTAAGCAATGGATTTTCGTGAAGAGATTTTGAATCGTTCACAAATGGTATACCCCTCGTGTCGGTGAGTGATTTGAGGTGATTCATCGACGTCGTTCAACGAAACACTGTAAGCCTGCGCAGGCCAAGTAATGTTGCTGAACCAGATAGTCATTTGAAAGATTAATAATGCCTGAAAATTTGAAGTAAATGTATCCTGAAGGATAGACATGCTAGATGCAATCAAGCAATGCCTCCGCCTCCGCCGACGCCTATTGGACAAGCGTGATTTTCTTCAGCAGACCCGTGCCCAATCGTTCGATCTCTCCAATCACCGCGCTCTGGTTAAACGTGACCAGACCCTTGTCTTTTGCTTTTTCGTTGTCCTGCAATGAATGCCGTCAGTCAGTCAGTTTATGTCTTTCTTTCAGAGGAAAGAGGAAGAGGGAAAAAAACACGGTTTGTGACTTGACATACCTTCTTGAGAGGGACGCTAGAGAATCCACCAAGCACTCTGAACGGCCGAGGTTCCTTCAACGTAGGATCCCACACGGCTCCGATATGAGTCCCACCCAACGGGTCGTAGAACACCTTGAAAGTATCCGCATATATGCGCTAAAAAGAAGAAAAAAGTCATAGTAAGACCCAAGTCCAGACACCATGATATCGACGACGCATACCTGAAGATCATTGAAATACATCCGCGCAGGATCGAATCCAGGCAGCGGCTTCACAGTCTCATCTTCTTGCGTTTTGTTCGCATACTTGCCGCGCCTTGCGAGTAGATCCACGTCAACGTTAATGTTGTGCAGATAGCGGGGCAGGACGGCCGGGTCCAGGTTCAACACGAAGTCGTAATCATCCGTAGGGTGGATGAACATTCCCTAATTATTCACATCAATATCAATGAAAAAAATGAAAAAAGAGAAACGATTCCGTACCTGGATATTGAGCTGACCAGATTCTAAACCCTGCAGGTAATTCCATGTCGCGTTGGCTATAGCATGCACACGATGGGCAACCAGCAGATCCGGGCCCTTGAAAGTCCACACATGGCCCTCAGGATCATGCTCGGTAGAAACCTTCCACACGCTCTTATTCGACCGTGCAGGTGCAGCAGCAGTCGACTTCGCCGCGGGCCCCGAGCCCCCATACAGCGGCACAAACAAACCCTCTTCCCACTTCCACTCCTTCAAAAACTGCACGAACAGCGCAAACCCACGCTCCTTGCTCGCAGGCACCAGGTGCTGCAGCGTCTGCTCCGTCTCCGTCGCCGCGGTCACGCCGCGCCCCGCCGCGCCCACGAAAAAGGACGCGCAGATGATCTCGACGACCTCCTCGCTGATGTGGCTCTGCAGCAGCCAGTGCGCCGCCAGCCAGCGCTTCGCCAGGCGGACCGTGCCCGGAAACGCCGTGTAATGGTGCGCCAGCGCCGCGATCGCGCGGTGGTGGCGCGGCGCGTGGATGAAGCGCCGCATGTACACCTCCTTCGCCTCGAGCGCCTCGTAGTGGTCCGCGGACTTCTTCTCTTTGGTCTTGGACACGATGTGCGGGAGGAGACTTGCTTTTCCGCCGATGACGGTGTCGAGCAGGTTCACTTCGCGGTCGTGCCAGATGCGCGCGTGGAAGGCCCACCCTTCTGGAGTGATGAGTTCAAGCGCGGCTTTATCGACCAGTAACGAGTCGTTGACGCCGTCTCCGACAACGACCTTTGCCCGCATGCCATCCACCGACTCCATCAGTGCTGATCCCAGACGTTCCAGAAAGGCCAGCTTAATGGTCTGGACCGCTTTGATGTCATCGGGCCATTTTGAAGATTTCTCAAATTCGAGAATGATCTCCATCGGAGCGAGGTATCGAGCATTGGGCGGGAGCAACTGGCCCAGGGAGGATGGGAGAGGGACGGGACTGAAAACGCTGGTGTATCGCAGCGACTCCGAAATGGGGCTGACGTTAAGAAGAGAAAGCGGTAGGTCATCGTCCAACTTCTTGATCTGCTTCACAAGACCGTCAAAGGCCGTCATAGCACCTTTGAATCCAGCTGGCACCTTCGACGCCATATATTCGCTCGATATCGTAGGCGGAAGGCGCAGCAAAGAGTCATAAGAAGTCTGCCACGTCTCAACCGCATCTTCTCCCAGTCCAAAATGCCACTTGAGGAGATGTCGAACGACCATCGAAGGCACATGCGCTTTCTCGTCCGCAGTTGTCACCTCCCACACTACACTCTCCACGATGCGGCCATCTTTGAAACGACGCAGCTCTGATTTGCTGCCCCACAAGGCTCGGAATTTCTCCAGAACAGATTGGTCTTGTTCGTCTGCAGCTGGGCCGTGATCGACTAATCGGAATGCGTGTTCGGGATTGTGGATTATGCCAATAAAGATGACATCGGGACTTAAAGGATGGGCTTGAGATACTGAGCGAGGGAGAGAAGACGGGTAAAGGATAGCCACGGCTCGGGATCTGTCGCCGAGCCCTTGTCGGATGAGGGCACTCATCGAAGAGAGCATTGCGTTCGATGGCGAGCCAATGTCGACAGCCGAATGTACAGTAGTGTTCCGAGGCTTTGCTGACCTTAGGTCAATGCTATAGAAGGATGAATCAGCAAATGCTCAAAAAACAATTGGCCCATGTGTACCGAAGGATAACGTCGAAACGTGTAGATAGGTCTCGGTTGTCTTTCAAGAAAACCCCATTGAATGGATCGCCAGAGAAGGTAGTTTGGTTGAGGGATTCAAGTGCTTTTGAAGCATCATAGCGTAACTTTCTTTCTATTAACATGGGGGTCGTGCATCGAAGGATGCCTACATACCAGTTCAAGAGATCCGAGTGGAACTCTGGCCAAAAGATTTGTCAACGATGAAGAGTCGACGAAAACTGCGCCTGTATGCTCCTTGTACTCTTCAGGTGAGAACTATTAGAGCAGTCAGTCAGCAGGATTGAAAGTCATCTTAACAGGACCGGTACACACCTTGTGTCCTTCAGGTACCCTGACAAAGACAGACTCCTTCTCGAAGTCATGTTTGGCTATAATGCATTATGTTAGTCAGGCATAAGTTCCAAAATGGACCCCAAACGAACCTAAGAACTCCAGAGCAGCCTTAAAGAGTTGGTACGAGCTGAGTCCTTTGCCAACCGATCTTCTTCGGCTGGACTTAGGAGCGTTAGGACGTCCCTGTTCACCGTTCAGCAACAATGCAAGGAGCGACCACCACCATGGCCCCGCTCCTTCAAACCCTCGTATGCACATCTTCGTTCCTTCACTATACCCCCGTTGGTTGGCCCATACCCGGAGAAGTGTGAGAGCATCGGAAAAGGCAGGAACATCGCTTTGCAGAGCATGGACTGCAATAAGTTGGTATTTAGGCACAAGGGTTTGCAACATGGCGGTATTGTACAAGGGAGTTGGAAGATGGACGGGTGTTGTTGTGTCATCCTGACTGGCGTCGGTAGCGGCAGTCACGCGAATATTGGAGTGAGAGGGGGAAAGTCTATGGAGAGGAATCGGTGATGTCGGTGAAAGCACAGGTAATATGCATATTTTGGCATTCAGCTTCGTAAAATCTGTAGCCGAGTCATCTAGCAAAAACAAAATGAGAAAATGAATGATCATTCGAGGGAAAAAATACCTTTTCGTGGCGTTAAGACGAGCTTCGTCAGGCGTGGGTCGCCTTGTGATGACTCGTAGGAAACATCGACTTTGAGGCTCTTTGACTTTTGGATTGCAGCAGCAATAGTGGCGAGATAGAAGGATCTCTTGTGGAAGTAGCGTCCATTAAGATAGTCCTTCTCTTGGAAAAGGGTCTTCATGGATGAAGTATGTCAGCAGATCTGTAGGACGAGGTATAGGTAAAACGTACATTTGGCATTTCCAAAGCTAAGTCAACACCGAACCGTTGTCCGTCTTTTGGCTTGACGCTGACTTTATTTGCCCAGCTCCCGACCAATGTAATGTCGCTTGGCGGTTCGAACGCCACTTTCCAGTTGGTATCTTCAGTCGGTAGTGGCAATGCGTAAGGGACGGCGACACCCTTTTTGAGTAGTTTACGGGCAGCTTCAAGAGGATGCGCTGGTGAGACCGAGGGTATATCTTTGATAAATGTGTGCAGCTCGAAGAGGAATCGTTCGAGAGGAGGTACTCTCGATGCTTTTGGTCGAACATTAGGTAGCAGAGCGTCCACCTAACAGAGATATAGTCAGAAATGATTCTGTGAGACCAAATACAACGGGACAACATACTTGTAGCTTAAATGAGCCCGACTTGAATAGGTCGCTAGCATCCTTAATGGCACGGAGTTCTTCTCCAGTAGGTGGTTTGTTCGACTTCTTGCCGGTGAAATGCTCGTCGGGCAAGGTCTCTGCATTGGCTCCGATTCCTTTCCATTCTCCGTCATCTTCTCCTTCATCCATTGCGCTCATATTCTCCTCAGAATGTTCACTGCCATCATCGCCATTGTCCATGACGTTGTCTTCGTCCATGGCTTCGTCCTCCGACTCAATTCGTTGTATCTATTGTTAAGGAAAAGGTTGGCTAGTCTTCCAAGATCAAACACGTTAAGGCGTACTTTTCTTGGTGAAGATGCTTCACTGCTCTTTCTTTTTAGATTTTGGGCCATTAGAACGATGGGAACAGTGCCGGAAAGTCAGAAAATGGACTGTTGAGAGGAAAAATTGCACAGCCACCGACCATAGATCTTCAAAAGCCCGGGCCGGCCATTACTTGCCACTAAATTGGTGTCTTGAGTCCTTGCCAACAGCTATCATGAATATAGGGGATATTTATGAAGTAATGAGCAGCACAAGCGAGTTACTTATATGAATAGGTCCGTCAAAGGTTGAAGGTGGAAGAAAAATTATCATTTATTAAAACAATGCAGAACTATGTAATGCTTTAATCCGCTGAGAACTTCATATCAAAGTACTCCGAAGTCTATAGGCGCGTTCTTGGTTATTTGAATGCGGGTTATATCATGGCTTATAAATCCGGAAGCACATATATCCATGAGCCCAGTATCAATAAAAGAGCTAATTCAACTCCGTTTGTTCGATGAGAAGCCTTGCCGCATTATCCCTTGGCTTCATAGAATATTTGAAAGGAACCGGATGGCTAGGAAGATCATAAGTCAAACTTCGACTAGATATATTGCGGGTTCTCCCTCACCAAATCATTCCCGTCTTCGAGAACTCAGGCGTAACATGAATGGGGCGACCCATCTCGTCGAGAGCAGGCTTGATATCAAAGACGCTCAAAATGGACGCAATCGATATCCAGACCTGAGATTCGCCCATGTAGCGACCCGGGCAGGCTCGCCGACCGTATCCAAATGCAGCAGACAGTGGATCCATAGGAGAAAGGTGCTGCTGGCCCTTGTCTCCTTCTCCCATAAATCTGTCGGGATTGAAACGGCGGTGATCGGGATAGATGGTCTCATCGTTGAAAATACCCCTGGGAGATAATTAATCAGTCAGAGAGGGAAGGGTGTCATTTGGCTGTAATTACCATGCGTTTCCGATAACGATGGTCCCAGCTGGAATGTAATATCCGTTGTATATATCGTCGTGACTGACCACATGAGGCAATCCTAAAACTTAAACATTAGTAGGGCAAGTAAAACATAAATACCGCCACACCGACCTAAAGGAGCTACTGGATTCCAACTAGAAAGTTTTAGTCAGTAGGCTATTATATGATAAATTTAAAAAATAATACCGAAGAACCTCCTTGAGAATAGCTGAAAGATACGGAAGAGAATCCCGATCTGAAAATTCCGGGAGGCGATCGCGACCGACGACGCTGTCCAGCTCTTTCTGTGCCCTCGCTTGGATTTCAGGGTATGTAAGCATCGCAAGGACAAAGGTTGACAAAGTGGACACAGTCTAACAACAAACGTTGAAGTCAATAATGTCAGTCATAGAAATTAAATACGTCACATACGCTTTCAGCGGAAGCTACAAGTGAGAGAAAGAATGTTCAATCATTGAGTGCCATCCAAAGAATAATATTCAGCCTACCAGCATAGACCAAAGCAGCGCAGTTCTTTATGAGGTTCGCATCCTCTTCCGTGACATTTCCCTTGGACTCCATGTCACTGAGCAAATTGGAAACAAACGAAGGAGGAGCAGTTCCAGATTTCTGTCATATCTTTCAATATAAGTCCATAGGATAAGAGCCTAGATGAAATATACCATTTCATTGACGACTGTGTTGAAAGGATCGTTCCTCATATGAGTGACTGCATCCCGCCATTCCCTGGCCCTTCGTTTAAAGGACGCACGAGGTACCCATTCACTGAATTGAATTCAACAGTCAAAAGATAGTCCCAATAGCCAGGCACTTCAGAGACGTACGGTACATGCTTAACTGGTTTGGAATTCAAATCAGTAACCCGACCGACCTCTCGATGGAATATGGAGCACTCACGGAAGGGTATGAAGTCAACAAGAAAGGCTCCTGGACTCGTGGCCATCGCGGCCCCTTCCAAGGCTTTCCCGGCAATAGCAACATATGCATCATTCGTGTCCGCTATCTGGATACCATACGTGACTTTCATCACGAGAGACGCAGCATTCCTATCAACAGAATATAATCAGCAACAGAACTTCAAGATTAAATAGAATCTAAAGAATACTGACTGCCGTAAATTGTAGTCCAGGGTATCTGGGGAACGAAGAAAGCGCCGAAGTAAACCATGTGCCTCACGAGTTTGGATAGGGTAGTATGAGGGAGCGATAGACGGCTGGAACTGATGATGGAATACACGGCGATGTTTCTTCCATCGATCGCCGTAAACCATGTGTGCAAAACTAAAATCCCATCCCATCCTTCAAAGCCATTGATAAGTTAAGATCGAAACTAGAAAGAATGACTAAGCAACTTACAGATCGTGGCTCATAGGAGACTGGAAGCGATCAGAATAGTTCGTAGAACGCCTCTCGAACAAATCCCCAGCCGTCTTGAACGAGCTGACTAGCAAGATACTTGTACCCATCGTGCTGAGATACACCAAGTCCCCTAGAATTGATTGCAAAACGGCGTCAATGTCATAACAATTGAGGCATGAATAAGAACATCGAGCATACCGTACTGCTTGGCCAAATCTTGATAAGTGGAGCTTTCGTCGGTACGTGGAATGTCGAGCAAGTTTCCGATGAGTGGCAGAGGCTTGGGACCAGGAGGGTTGGGGAAGCCTTTGGGATTCCCGTGCGCGTTGCGTCGGTGTCGATACAAAATAGCGAACACCAGCACGGCAGTGAGCAAAACTGGAGCAGCAGAGACTTCAGGCAGATGAATGGCGAGAGATTCCATGGCGTTGTAGATTTGAAAGCGAAGTAGAAGAGATTAGAAGAGTTCTTTTCACTGTGGATGTCGATTTTTTGCACTCATATTTATACGAGCGACCATGGTGTATTAACTTGAACACATCCTTCCAAATTGAAGAGTCTCCGAGTAGACATTCCGATGACGGTGGTCGTAGGACAGCAGAGATATTGAATACAAAAAGGGAAATGAAAAGATAATCGACGGCAAGAGGCATATCCACTGCAGCCGTCTGCATTTTTTCTAAGGTAGTCAGACTTCGTTTCTGTCAGCCATACGGTAGGCAGGGCCGGAGTTCCTAGAAAACTTTGCCAAGATCGCCGACTCCGATGCCCCCAGTTCCGGGAGAGGCTGGCGCTCCGTGGGTAGAGTATTTCGGCTACGAAAACAGCGGAGGTTGGTCGTCCAGATTGGATTTCGTCTCGCTCAGAAAATCATGCGTCCAATGGAAACCAGCAGGTCCAACATACCATATCATTGATGATCTGATATCAGTTGTAAGAATTTGTTCTTAATGCATTCCGATTCGTTAATATCCAACCAGAAAAACATAACGCAAAGTTTCAAAAAATGATTTTGAATGCACCAGCGCTGAGAGAAACTTAGAGCCCGACAAGACCGAGATGTGAGCATTGTTCAGTGGGGTCGTCTGTCATAAAAGGAGTGAAGTGTTGCCCAGAAAAATGAAAGGGGAAGAACTAGGTAGCCAATGCTGGTGGTGGGTGGCAGGCTACGAATGTGCAGGTGGGATGGTTAAAAAAAGAATGTTCGGTAATGACCGGCCTAGTTAGTTGATCCGTTACCGGACTTAAAATTAGAAACAGGCCCTTCCACACAGTTTGCAAGGGGACCAAAGGAGGGCAGGGTATGTTTCCTTACGAAGCCAAGGACAAAATACTTTTAATTTACAAAGATCTTCAATCATGCCGCTTTAGGATCACTTCCCACGCACGTAGTTCAAATCCGAGCCCGAACAGACCTCATATCCTAAATTTTAGCGAGTCACACAAGGGTCTTAAATACGTGCCAACCAAAAACGAGTGATTAAAAATGTCCTCGAGAGACTAGTAGATGTAAACATTCAATATGTTGGGGATATCTCCGGCTACTTCCTCTGAACTTCACATGCGAGCGAGATCGGACGTCGGGGAGTTGTCGTGAAAGGCGAGTACAGCGATTATGAGACACATAGAGTAAGCCTGTATATATTCCTGAGGTCTATTATTAAGAGCTTGGCGTTCCCCGAATACTCTTACTTCCACGACGGTCGATTACCTGAATAAGGGGATTTCATAATTTTTAAGACGCGTAGCAATGGTCGATTCACAGCGCACATATAACATCACAATAATGACACGAGGATGGGAACTTCTTTTGCTCCAAATGGTAATCCCCAAAAGCCAGGAACCGCTGTAGCTATTATATTCTGTGTATAGCATTAACAAAGGATAATGAAACCAGACTAAGCTGAACTCCAAATTCATTGCCAACAAATCAACCATTTGAGTGATAAATATGTATCTTTGAGTAAGTTCAACTTTCCAATAAGATCCAATTCTCCGTGATTTTATATAGTTAACGTCCCAAGAT
>JANCIO010000291.1:0-39280 GCA_027604855.1 Psilocybe subaeruginosa | reverse complement strand
CTCGCTCCTTGCTTGATCATGTGCTCCTGTGATGCTATGTGACTAGAGCTCGCGAGTGTGACTGGCTGGCGAGTCTATATAGTGTGCGAAGAATGTTTCAACACACATCGTCCTTAGTCACGTGGAAAGTCGTTCGTTGGTGTATAAAAGCGGACCAGGTGAAGGCACTCAGTAACTCAGCGCTCATAATAATATTCAACATCGACGGTATTCAACTCACCGCAGAATTCCATTTAGAGGGTAGCATCCTTGGAGACACCGTATGGATATTTCTGAAAAATCTAACGACTCAAATGCCACCTGTGAGTGCGGTCACCTAAAACACCTTTGGGGACACTAACACCATATGCATGCCTACTTAGATGACAATGGCCTCAGCAAAAAAGATTGTGAGTAATATTCCTGCATTACTTTTTATTACATTATATTGATAATCATATAGTCCCTTTAGGCCTCAGTCCCCACGAATGTGTGTTATCTCATCAACCTCACTCCATCGTTCTACTCTCTGACTGCTGTATAAAAAAAAAAAGTTTGCGTTCCTCTGTCCCAATGGCCGCATGATCAAATTTATGACGCTCTCCCCGGCGGCGGAAATTTGTATGATAATTTTTTCCATGTCCTGGAGTCCATCGGCAAGGTCGTATCACTGGACGAGCGCGAGAATGGAAACACAGCCAGGAACGAGATCTTCAACTTGATCTACAAGCGCGCTGAAGGGCTGGTAGTTCATCGAGGATTGGTTTGTTTTTTCATGTCTAAAATACTTGATAGGTATTGTCTTACTGCTCTCTGTTTGTTTAGGGATATAGAGCAGACTGCTCAGATCGAATGAACGCCGAGAGGTTTCCCGTCGTCGTTCTTGGTTTTCCTGATTTACCGCCAACTGAGGAGCAGAAGAAAATTGTTGCGCAGATGATGGGCTTGAAAGAAGAAGATTTGCTAAAGGTCTACCTTGATATGTAAAGACGCACAATCAGCCAGCAAACCTTCAGCCTTAGTTATTTTCAAGTGTCTTTTTATATATAGTTGCTTTCAAATACATACCTTTTGATAATTATTCGCATAGTGCAAGTTGACCGGCAAAGAACAGCGGCTTAAAACGAATCTACCGCTTTGTCTATTCCGATATGGTCAGTGTATCACAGGTCAAAATTAAGCAACTACATATTGTCTAATAGAAATATTTACGAGCCACTCGTCACTCAATCGTTTAAACACACGGATATAAGCAATGCCAGCGTCAGATATAGTCAAAGTTTCAGGCGTGTTTGTCCAACTCAACCGGCAGTCACCACACATGCCCTTCGAACTTTCTCATGCATTCATGCATTGGTCCTGTCCAAATGTAGTAGCGTTGAAAGGTAATAGTACCGATCTGAAACTCAGGAGTATCCCGCAAAGATAGAGTATGTAGCAATGCGGCAAAATCTTTTTTTATTTGGTTGGTGGAGCCGTAGTTGGATTCCAATCCAGGCTAAAGGGGCGAGGGTTTCAGCCTCAGGATACCATACTCACCAACTCACTCTACGTTTCGTATACTAAATAATATCGTAATACGTTATCTGAAGAAGCACACCAGAAGAGCCGATGCACATTCTCTCCTTTTTCTCTCCCAGCTTGCTCCCAGCGAATTCGATGTTCTGGAAATATCTTATGCATATCACTATCAAACAAATGCGGGAAATGCTAGCTGACTGCATTTCAATTTGATAGATGATGGGGGCTGTGCCCGCCCGTTTGGGCTGTGCTTATCCAAGCCATCCCTCGGCCTCATCAGGTATGTTTTCAGATATTTGTTATTTTTCATGGCTAATACTATACAACAAAATGAAGTGGGGATATTCTACCTCGTAGACTGGGTTCGAGTATACCTGTTGTGGCTTTATTTTGACGACTCGAAATAACATCAGGCGGACTGCGAAAATGAGTACACTCTTCATGACTCGACCAAATCATTCGGCCAAATACAATGGACAACCACGATGCCTGGGTCACTTCCATTGAACCCATTGAGAAGGCCTTTAATGCGTCTCCTGTCTCTAGGATCAATGAAGATCTCCTCAGACTAATCTTCCAGACTAATGTTCGGGTCGAAGCGACAGTTCCGCTTTATGTCTACGTCGATCTCATGAACAGGCCATTAACTACCGCAAGGCTATCATCACAAGTCTGCCGCTCCTGGAGACGCCTGCTACTAGACTCTCCGTCGATATGGGGAAGATTAATCCACTTGGACTCATTAGATCAGAAGAATAACCATTGGAGGGAAGAGTTACTCAGGCGTACTCAATCTTCGCCGCTGTGGGTCACCGGAAACGTAACTGGATCGACTGAAAATCCAACACCGGTACGAGTGTTCTTCTATTATCTCCTCCAGAATCCCAAATGCTGGGAAAGGATCGAGAAACTTGAAATCATCGTTCACGGAGAAGACACATCTGACAGCGTTTGGAACACCTTCCTCACGCCCGCTCCAAACCTGCGAATATTCGAGATTTATTTCCCCAATGTGAGGGAGCCATTGTTCCAGAACACCATTTCACCAAATTCCAATAAACGACTGTTTGGAAATCATGCACCAAGGCTGCTGGAGTTCCATGCGGACGGCATTGAGTTTGCAGTCGACTCGTCTTGGTTATCGAACCTCCGCGAAATAGCTACACCTTCTCGACTTACGGTGCCCGAGATACTGGATCTTCTGCTTCACATGCCCCTCTTGGAAAGCTTTTTTCTTCAATTCAGCGAAGCGACAGAGGAATGGTTGCCCAGCGGTATCCTTCCACACATCGAACTTCCGGCGCTCACCATCATGCTTCTCACCAATAGTCTGGCGACTTGTTCGACCCTCCTAGAGCACATGTATCCAGCTAAAACATGTTCGCTCGCTCTCACGACAAATAGCTACTATGCTAAGAAATTTATCTCCAAGGACGTTCTACGATCTTTGAAGCAGAACCTACCGAGGTATATCCATAATTACTTCAGCACCTATATCTCAACACGCATTAGACTTCGATTCTTTGACGACGTGTTCCACTTCGAAGACGAGTCTCATCGACATACCCACCATATATTCTTTACCGTCTGCATCTACACCAAGGCCGATTCATCAGAAGCATCAGAAAACAAGGTTTTAACAGACTTTCTGCTACAAGTCTTCGCCAAATGTGCCATAGACTCACCGTCCCGGTTCTCTTCCGTCACTGAATTATCACTGGATATGCGCTACGCTGAAACAACTTCATTACCTTATTTCCATTCCATGCTCTCTTCGTTTCCCTCCGTCCGGAATCTGAAAACGAACGAAGACAGCGTCGTGTTTCTTTGTTCGTTATTCAATTTACAGCAGGATGAAGCAACCGGCAACAGACCGTCTACCTTATTCCCCCACCTACAAGTTTTGGAGCTGACCTATCTCGACCCGGATCATTACCTGCTGCCCGATACCATTCCGGGAGCTCTCCTGCCGTTCCTCAAGCTCAAGAAAGAGTCCGGGCAACCTATTAATACATTGGACCTGAGATTATGTGGATCTGACACCTTACGAGATATCGAATTCCTCGAGGAGATAGAGGGTTTAGAGGTGCTGACGCTGGAAGGCGCAGTGGAAGAGTCCTACATTTGCGGAAGTGGCATGCCTGACAAGCTGCGCTTTCGTACGAGGAGCGGCTGGAACTCCCCTCCTCCAGCGTCTTCTGGTACAGGAGTAGGCTACGGATGATAATGTTCTTTAAGGTGAGATCATCCTATCGGACGATCGCAACATCCCATTTTATTTTGCGGGACCGATAAGACTTCATACGTACAAAAATGCATATCTAGATCTCTCATCTCCGCGCATAGCCGTGTGCAAGACTTAGTGACAAGCAGCATTATTGACTTGATATTCTTGGAATCGTTAATGAGACCAAAAGAGGTGTCTCCGAGTAGAAGTAGAAAGTATCTCTGATAATCAGCGTAAAAGGTTTTTCAGAAGCATGTAATCGTGCAAGAAGTCGTGATATTATGTGGTCGTGGCAATGAGTTATATACGTAAGGGGTCATGTCTGGGGTAGTAAATAGGTACTAAGAGAAATATCGCAGATATCTCGGAACGTTCGTAATATGCACTGTCGTGAGCGTAAGGTTATCATAAAACTAATTATATCAGAGCAAAGCCGTTAAAAATAGACGTAGTAAATAAAAATTAAGGTCCAAGGAACAGAACAGTCGAAAGCAGGATGAAAGCCAAAGGCGAATCATCATACGTCAGGCCTTGACACACGAGGAGGCCGAATTGCAGGCTACATGGTAACCGAGTAACGTCGAATCGATGCGTTTTTTTGAAAGGTTTTTCGTTGTTATCGCGAATATTGCACACCAGAAGTGGAAAACGGACGATGCGAAGAACATATAGAAAAGCCGAAAGCGAAAGCAGTCCGCTGAGCGAAGTGCTGTGATCATATGAAGCTCCTTCAGTTGATGAGTGACCGAGGGATAACTGGGACGAGATCGCGAGTGTCGAGTTGTATATCGTTGGCAAGAGACGGAGTTGCAGTGGATACGCCGGAAGGAAGAATGCGATGCTAGGTAACGTTGAGCTGCCATTCATCAGGGCGACGCCCGGCATTGGAGATGCCGAAGAAGCGGGATCGGCCCATCAAAAAGTCGACGCGTTTCATACCCCCGCGTTTCTCCTCCTCGTAGTGCCGGGTGCTTCGTTGTCTCCGGTACCGCTGCTCGTACGCGCGCGTAGCGCGTCTTTGGTCGCCCTCAGAAGGGAAAGAACTGAACTCCGACTGAGTGATGTTCGTGCGTAGTGAGCGGTGGATGCTATTGAACACGTCTTCCAGTGTGATGTACGACCCATTCGATGCATGAACTTTAGTTGTCCATGGGAGATATGGACTGGTGATTCTTATACTGGATAGTGGTTGACTGGTGGCCGCCTCACAGAGTGCTCTACTGGAGATTGAGTGGTGGTTTCGCGACATTATAGATGGGTGGTCCATGAGATCCCATGTAATGGCGTTTGGCTCCAAGTAGGGGTGCAGGCGAACAGGCCCCGAATGTCTCGAAGGTGCTGGATGCGTATGCGTCTTCACTGGAGGATACGATGGGGTATATGAGTATGGAGAAGGTCCTGGAAGACCCATCGCCATTGACGGAGGTGTTATAGGTCCTAAGGAAGACGGAACTGTCGATGTGGAAAAGGATAGAGCAGGTGTTGCCGCAGGGGGGGGAGAGTGGAAGATATTCTTGTACGCAAAGCGTACGTGTTTGTTGACTTTTCCGGGCATTGTATAGTGGGTGGTACGCTGGTCGGGTAAAATTTGGTGTTGTGGAAAAAATGGATATGAGATCTTCACTTACTTTCGCTCGTCTTTTTATAAGTTCCCGACTCTTGTCAGAACGCGTAACTTAAGTACCGCCTCATCTTGTTAGATATTTTCGCATATTGAAGGTTCAGGGTCCTGCGCGTGATAAGTTAAAATCCCGTAAGTACCGCCCTCCAAGCGCTCCAATCCTAAACGGGCGATGCTTCGCCAAGATTTTGGGTCTGATAATGGATCGTACACCCCGGAATCGTTGATACGACAACAGATTGCTCACGGGCGGTGAGAGTGTTCGAGTTCGTTCAATGCACGGAATATGTTCTGTGGATGACGTGGCAAGCGTTAACAAGAAAGAATCCACTAATGCGCCGGAAACTTTGCGGAATACAAAGTCTGTAGGATTAAGGTTCCGCGTTTTTGGCGTGAGAAATTGTGGAATCATCAATCATAGTGATAAGCTTCGCTCCTCACGGTTGGAGTCTCCCCCATATTCCGAGTCGACTTGGCCCGATTGACTCCTCTGACGAGAATGGAACAGCTTTCCACAGTCAAAGATGAAGAGGAGTAAGGAGTGAGATGACATTGTGAGTAAGCAACATTCATTGTATCGCAAGGCAGTGGGCTTCAGTGGAGAGGGCAAAGGGCAAATGCGGATTCTAGTCTCCGTAGCATGTAGTAGAAAAGGGGGACGGAGGAAGGCTTATGCACTCCTGAGCTGACGCGAGCCAATCAGATGCGAGCGGGATGATATCGACGAAGCGGGCAATGCTTGAGCACTGCACAGCACTTAGACAACCCCATACAGTCTATCGCCAATTCCGGCGCCGACCAACGTCATGCTCGGGTACGAAAAGGAATTGAGAGCCTCGTGTTATGTCGAATTTTTGTAGCAAACGGGAAACGTGTTCCGATGTCGACGCCGATCTATGGATCCATGTACTAGTATGACACGATTTCTGTCTGCAATCTCTTTCGTTCTGTACGGAGTAACGGCATTGTGGTGCATTCTCTGAACCCACCATTCCACGCCGCAAACGGTTCTCAGTGGGGACATGAGCTCCACTATGATCTCAAGTTCTCTATGCCTAGCCCACAACAAGAAATTTTGAACCAAGCTGAGTTGTCTGAATTGTCTTCCACTGAACTATGTTTCGTGTATATTTTACCGTCATCATTGACCACGGGAAGGCTGATGCTTACCGTCAATCAGGACAATCAAGTCGAGAAAGTACTTTGCCATGCATTTTCATAGGCTCTCTTCCAGGATTGTTTTAATGAAGCTGTCAATTACAACATCAATCTACTGATATCTACTATCCCGGATGGGCCGGTCCGTTAAATTCGCACTGAGCTTCGCGTTCATCTAGTTGACTTCTCACTCTTTATATACTATATTTTAAAATAAATCGGGCCACAGATTGACCCCTAGCTCCATATTCGAGAGCTGCTGTATTAATGGGGGGGGGGGGATAATCTGTCTAGAAATAGAAAAGCCGACCTTCATCAATCCTTACTTAGATAGACGGACCCGAAGATCAGGCTGTGTACATCTTCCCATACTCCAAATTATGGGCTGCTTAGATCCCCAGCATTATTTGTAGGTCACTGATTGTGCATCAATACACGCAATCCATGGAGTAACAGAGATAGATTATGAGTAATAACGCATTGTAAGACCGCAGTTCTGTAGTGTCAAATTCATTTCGAACAGCGGAAGAGAGGTAGGCGCTTAAACAGGGTGCTTTGCCGCAGCCTCGATAGTAAGGCATGGGCAGTGCCAGTGGTTTCTGAGCGCTCATTGCGGACTACGATTCATTGCACGTTCAACAAGGTCTAATAACTCCGCACAGGATTCAGTCACGTTGTCATAGCACATACATAGCCTCGTGGCCGATGGTGTCATTGGTTAAATATTGGTAAACATTGACTCATGGGATACTAAATTTCGGACCCATAATTCATCGTGAAGTGAGTAGAGTGACTCGGGCACAACATCAAACCTCCCATGATATCGACGAGCAGCTTGCGTTTGAAAGAGCATAATACCTACCATGCAGAATTACGGAGTACTTGCAGCGCTCATGCGCTTGGACGCTCTCGTCAGCACTCAATTATGCCACAATTTTATGTTAGGGGCCAGAACCTTGATATCGTTGGAATGGGATCTTCACTCTGTAGTGCTGCCGAGTCAACAACCCACGTTGTTTCAACGTGTGTCAAGCCCACTCAATGATCAAATGCTCTGTCATGGTCATCATTTCCCGGGAGATCAACCACAAACCAACGGGCGCCTCTATCTTCTGAGGGGCTACCTGGCTGAGACACATAGATTAGTACAGTTATACTTGTGAATTAAAATTTTCAATGTCAATTTATTTGAAAAATGAAACCAATGGAGTTTATGTGGTGAATATGTCTTTGTCTTATGCAGAGGTTAAATTAAAATTTTGACCGCGGTCTGCCGGTTTACTCTCGAGCTTCATTCCATTTATTTATCAATTCAATATGTTATCGCATCGTGAACCTATTGGCAGTGTAAAAGAGTTCTTCACGGATAAGATATGATCTCACCTCAAGAGAGAGTGGATAGAACCGGGTAATCAGGACATTGTAAGGAGTTGTATTATAGATGTGAGCAGTTTGGTGTAAATGAGTCGGTGCACAGGCGCTCTACGTACGTAGGGGAGCGGAAATTCCGTCAGAGAAGAACTACCGATACTGCCCAGATGAGCGGTGCTCTGGCTTGTTTTCAAGAAATCCTAGCTATAGAAGAATATGATATAAAGCTCTTTCTCTTCGATGGGGGACTGTAAACAGAAGGAAAATTTATAGCAAACACAGTCCGGAGGAAAGAAAATAAGACGAAGACAAGGCAGCCAACGAAGAAGTATCCTGTCCAGATCGGGCCACTAGATTCGGAGCATGGAGTCCCAGCACAAGCCACATAATGAATGAATTAATGATTCCCGGAACTTGCCTCGGATCTAGTTCATGAGTGCAATCATTAACGCAACTCGAGCCTGAGGATGGTGTCTTGGGAGGGTTGCCTCGTTGACTACAATCGTGCAACGTCGAAGGTGGAGCAGCGTCCTGAATCTTTTCATATGGATCTAAGACCAATCAGCAGACAATGAACTCACGAGTATTTTCACGAACTTTTACTCTCGACTGTGGATAGCGTCACGTAAACATGACAATCAATCGGAGCTTGACTGGGTTTGTACTTTACACAATAGCAGTTGAATGGCTTTCAAAATTTGCGAGCCGGAAATGTGCCGTTGATGGTGACCTTTCAATGCGAGATTCTTGCCATCGACCGAATATTGTCCAGGCTGCCATTGTTAGGACCTATACTTTTCCCGAAAGCAACTATTTAATGGCATGTTTTGCCCTTTATCTGTATACTACCCATCAACTGACCCAAACTTTGGATTGGAATACGCCCTTTCTTATGAGCAAGCATCGCTGCTATAGTCATTATTTCTACATTGCGATCTTCGCGGAATATATGCTAATTTTTATACTGTGAATCATTATTCATGTCAGGTTAGAATTGAAAGACGCTGTATAGTTGATCTGTGACAGAAGCTTGTATCCTCATGGAATGGTTAGCGCCCGTGAGTTGGCAAGGGCGGAGACGTGCTGGCCCCGTGTGCTATAACGACGCTGCAGCACGTTGAAGATTTCAACACATTTATATCTGACCTCATTTGTGAATTATACGGAGCTCGTCGAAACACGTTTTTATTTCATTACACTCAATGTGTCCATGGATAAGCTGTGCTAAATTTACACCAGGAATATCTGAAGTGCGCGGTAAACGGACCCTGTCGTTGTTTCTTTAGAACCCAATTATCCTCGTTCACTACTCAAGATCTGAGCCGAGAATCCTCTGTATCTCATGCAAGAAAAGTAGGTAGCAGATGCATCGACACTCCCAATTGTGTACGTTAAGGGAGATCCAGCTTTTATTCCGGCTCCAACGTGTATACATACAAGGTTCCCTCGTGTTCTCCAGGCGGTTGGAGTACATCATAGTAATGGTGGTATTTACTCCATACAGTGATATTGTAACAATATGATGGTGGTAATTATCAGAGTTCTACATGATATGACACCCTCAATGATCCCAAGACTCTGTTATAATTAACGACGGGTATATTGTGTGTATTTCAGCGGCTATACCACGACCAGGCCCTCAAGGCAGGCAGCATGAATAAAAGGATGACTTAGAGCAGAGATAAAGATAAGCTCCTTTCCCATTCCTCAAATACTGTTTATCTTGTATACTATCCTTCCAAACCTCAAGAAAGTTGTGTTCTCCAAATGCCTTCCCAGCATCCCAAGCAAGTTCGGTTTTTAGATGATAGTGTACCCCGATCTTGGTCTCCACCAGTTGTACCAGATTCCTTCAATCGCATTTATCACTCTTCACCACGGTTTAACGAGATTATTCCGCGTTTCACAGGCACAAATTGGTCCCCAGGATCACGGTCCGACGTAGATTTTATTTCTTCCGTACCTACACACTCACATGCATTGCCAATGCCACATATTTCGACGACATCGCTCTCCAATAACCCAAGACGCTTACTTCCACAAGTCTGTCTCGAGACAGGCATTTTGTCATGGAATATACTCGACGATCCTCTCGGGATGCCTGACAATACTAGGCGTACTAGGCCACTAGCCTCTACGTATACACTTGCACAACCAGCTACAGATCCTCCCGTCTCATTTATGCGGATTACCTCTCCGCATCTTCCATGGTCAATCAAAGTTTACGCTTCAAAAGATGGCACAAAGCGGTACATCACGGTCCAAGATTTCCTCGTGAGCATATATTACTCACTCGGAAAAAATATAACCGCGCATGAATTCGATCTGCTTCCGTCGGAGAACGACAAGATGAGGGTCAGGAGAGCCTACGAGAGCAGATATAGACGGCTACGAGAAATAGATCCAGCTGCGTGCGAGATGGAAAGACAAGGAGGAGTGAAACGCGTAGACTTTCTAATAGGTCGTTTGCATTTTGACGGGATAGAGCTTGTAGATCATATGCTCAATGAGTGGAGACTCATGATGTCGTAGAGGTTTGCACGTTCTGTTTAGGTTAGCTAATATATTGTACACTTATAAGCTCCCGTCTTTTAATACAATACCTGGAGCAGCCTTTACTTGTTCGACGTTAAGGTGGAAATTAGAAAGTATACTGGTAATATGCCCATTTTTTCACCTGCGATGGATTGGGGTGCTCTAAGGTGGCTCATACACCTTGGGCCAGGACGTAGACCGGCGGTGTACCCATGGTGGCATATAAGCAGCGGTGTCTCCGATACGTCGACTTGATTAGGAAATGGCATCGCATGTCAATGCGGTGTAACGTAGCAAAGCGCCCAAGCGAATACGCGCGAATAGCCGAATAGCTGTTATTCATCTAACTTCCGACCACTCTATATCAATCAACCTTGTAAATCTGTGTGAATATACTCTCAAGGTTCGAGGTATTCTCCAAAGCACATCACTAATGTCCCACCAACGCAACTCCCCCTCAGCGCAGTCTACGATAGCTAAAACTCAGATAGAATTTTTGCGACTGATTCTTGACGAAGAAATCATAGGATATGGCATAACCATATCTCCAGACAAAGATATCTTTTCTTACCGTATTGAAGAAGAAGGCCTCGTACTTGCTTTCATGCTACAGCCTTACAAAGATATCAAAGTCCTTCTGGAGATGATTCAAGATTACGCTCCATCGGAAAGTAGCCTCACCTTCAGCATGCAACAACTACTCTACTTCACTTTTTCTGTAAATGGACGACCCACTCTACAAGGAGACCACGTTATGGAAAAGTGGTGTATGGCAAAAGCCACGCTAGCTCTGTGGAAAGCGTCATTCACGGATGTTATTCTTATGGACGAAAGGCTGCTCAGAGATAAGCAGATCAACATCTCCACGGTATTGCACGATAAATGGCGCAATCTGTATTCTGCTTTCGTGCTAAAACACGAAGGTTACGTTGTGTCATTGAAAGGATTTCACCCAAGGTTCTCCTTCACATCAAAATGCTTGCGAGGTTTTGATTGTCATGGGCTACTTCGCGTCAGTCTACCCCCACTAACACACATCAGTCTTATCGGCGTTTACCTGGAGTGGGATAAATTATTTGCGAAGCTGGTTGCCCCTTTCTCGGCCTCTTTGTTCAGTGCAACTCTCAGTGTGTCCTTTCATGAGCGCCCTCCTGGTTCACGGCGTAATAATCTTTGGTTCCTGAGATATCTCAACGCCCCAAAGTTAGAGGTATTCTCTATATCCGCTATGGGCAGGTATAGACCACTATACTGGAACTTTGGAGCATATTGTAAGTTCCTCAAAGGTTGCACAAGAACACTCCGTGTACTGTCCTTGTGCGATAGCAAGTACCTTACTGTTATCGAGAGCTGCTTCTCCTATACAATTCCTGTGACGTCACACAGAGACTGCTTCTGAATGTAAGCGGTCTAATACTTCCAATAGCGGAGCTCATATGTCGTCAAACGGTCGACAAACTGAAAGCTAGGTCTACTGTTAACGGGCTTCTTAACATAACTAGAGGCTTCATTCAGTAGCAAAGAAGATGCCCTTGACTTAATTCAGACTCGGAATGGTGATGAAGGATGCTCACAGGGGACCAGCATTATTACGTCGCTTAAAGTCAGGACTCCCAGGTGGAGACTGGATGACTGTGAGATTAGTTGGATATAGATTTCTGTGTATTAGTGCAATAGCTATTACTACTTCATCGCGCCTCATAATTTTGGTACAATCGGAGATAGCCAATTCCTGGTCCATTACCATTATCGTCTGATTGCTTTTGTACTGGGTATGAATACGAAAAATATATGTGAGTAAAGTTACAGGAGCATGGATGAGTAACTCGCATAAATAAAAGTAAATAGCTGATTGATGATATCTAAAGTTACGGGAGTGCGGGTGAGTAACAATAGGTAGAATAAGTAATAGATCGTAAATAGTGAAGTGAGAAATATTGACCTCAGCGTACACGAAAGTTAACGGCTGATGGTCGGAATATGGGAAGAATAAATATGCGGGAGGGCTTACCAAGGCCCCAGAGAAATAGGAAATGAAATGGCTTAAAACAGAAGTTAGAGAAAAAAAAAACAGATAAGGTAATAAAAAACATAACATCTGTATGAATGCTCAGTTTCCAGTGAGAAGTTTAACCGCGACAGTAGGTGCATGTGCCGTGGTCCTGACTCTCGACCAGCATTGTAAGCCCGGCGGACCAGGATTACCACAGCCCCTTTTTGTATTATGCTAAGCGAACATGATAACCAACTTCATTGTGTGCCCCGATGCGTGTGGTTGGGTGTTTATCCACTTGTGGTTGAAGTCCACAGCTCATCACAACAAAAGCAAAACTAAAGCAATCCAAAGCCACGACGACACATTAATCATAGTTATCACAACACAGGAGGAAAGAGTAACAGTGATTAATGGGTTTGAAGTACAAAAATGGACGCATTGGGAATTGAACCCAACACCTCTCGCAGATCATTTGTTATGCTAAGCGAGCGTGATAACCAACTACACCATGTGCCCTGCGAATTATGGCGCACCGTCGCCTCCTCCGGCCGAGCGGTCCGTTTAAACAAGTGGTGAGCATGTACGCAATATGCACGAATGGAGACGGAGGGACAACGACATTGGACTGGTAAGTATAATAGAAAGAATTTCGGCCTTGTAAAATAGCCTCGAAGAGTACGCCAAATCATGCCGCACCAAACCAATGTACCGTGTCCAACTTTGATTGCTTCCCTTCGCAAATAGGCCTACGCGCTCGCTGAAGCGTCGATAATCGTCCGTCTTCTACAATACTTCCGACGAACGCTCTGCGAAGCGTGTCAATCGCACTCTTCTCTCGTCTCCGACATGAAACAAGCCTGTGATGCCAGTCCATGACAAGTCTCCTAAGCCCAGACCCGCACAGATCAACGAGGAGAATCTGCAACGCGCGATCCCGGTAGGGAGTTCGAACAAACAGCCAGTCACTGTAGTTAGAAACGTTTGCTATGAGTAAAAAATATGACTGAATCTTACTGTCGAGGGATATTACAATGTAATTTACACTGATATCTTGCCGAAGCCGCCCACCAGTAGCGATATATTTCTCTACTCTATCGACGCACTCCCCGGTGGGCAGAGTGCCTGCAATGTTAAGCATCCAGGCCACTGGAGATATTATTCCAGTCAAGCCGCTTCGACTACAGTGACGGATAAACCGAAGCTCGCAAAACGCCGATTGGATTACAGTCACCTCTGTGCTTACTGTGAGCCTGACGGCCCACCGAGCAACTAGATGCCAGAGTGTATTTATAGCGCCATTTTGATGTAACGGTTACGGCTTGTCGGACTAGCATGACTAGCTTACACTTACGCGTCTATTTCTGCTGTGTTGCGAATCTCTGATTAGTTCATCCTTGATATGAGACACATAAGGTAGAGGCCACGATGAACCAGCACCTTTACATAAGCGCTTACATAAGCGGCAAAATGTTGGCCTCAAAAAAAATTAAAAAATTTACAGGCTATTACTGGTGATAACTGTGTCAATGAAGGGACAAAAAAATTTCCACTTGTACTAGACACAAATAAATGCATTAGAAGCCATTTTTATGCCTTAGATATCATAAATCTCCGCTCAAACGATGTGTGATTGATGTGAGATGGTCGGCAGATAATGCCGCTGTGACCGACAGCCATCAATTTTCCTATTATGGTAGCTTACATAATAACCCTAACCCTAAATTCGCGGCAAAATGTCGATGGTAAATTTTTTGAAAAGTTGCAGAATGAACGGGAAAGCACGAAAAAACACTTTTTAAAAAAAACATTGTTTTTTAAAAAATGACCAATAACTCTCTTAAAAGTTGCTCAATTTTTAATCTGTTTCCTGGAAGTTGTAAGAACAATCAAAGGCTTTAATTCTGTGGTCTTAGAAATGTGGGAAAAGCATTTGTGGCCGAGGAATAGTGGGCTGTTATCTGCTTACGTAAAGGTGCTGGTTCATAGTGGCCTCTACCTTAAACTGAATAATAGATATTGCTAAAGGTATATGAGTCAAGACTCGGATGTCCTATTATTGGGTTGCTTATTATTTCTGTAACATTCCATTTCCTCACGTCCGCTTCTCATCAGATTCCAGAATTCCTTTGAAACATGTCGTATAAAATTGCTGACGGGGCATGGTAAAAATCATCTGCCATGCCGACTGAAGTTCTTGGATGGGTATCTCTACCTTCTACTAGTAGCAAGACCCTTAACATCCTAAGGGTTAGTATTACACTAGAATTCCTCCGCAACTTAATGAAATCAGCTGAAGGTTAAGCAAAGTTGTAAGGACACTTGCCATATCTGTGACACACAGAAACTTTCTCTCCATTACAGCCCACCCTTCCGACTTTAATCCGATAGATTTCAATTAGGATCCGAATCAGGTCTTGGACATACGCTTACGGCAATTTTGGAGCAAAAATGCTCACACACATATGCAGGTCGATCAACAGTCGCGTATCATAGTTAACCTATGAATAGTCAATCATCCCCAAATATTCAGAACCGTGGAGACGAGACCGTAACACCCGGTCGTGGCTTGTTTTGGGAAAGATCAAGTAAAAAAAGCATACAGGGGCGGCACAGGAAAGGTAAAAAGGGATACTGCAGTGTCACTGATGCCAGTTTGTTCAGGAGTAAGCGATCGAATTTGGAAATAACACCAGACCTCTACTGCGGTCCAGATTTTCTATAGATCTACGCGTTTCATGTATACGGAAGATAATTGCAGGTGTCACGACACCTGGAGGACGGTGAGGAGTATAAAAGACTCTGAGAATCGTTGAATTTTCTTCAAGCTGAGCTTCCTCAATCAACTACAACTTCAGTGCTGGCCACTTGTAAGTCGTCTTAGACCCCCCCAGAGTCTCTGTGCCATCTTACCGATGATAATATCTATCTTCTAGGACCCTTTTCAAAAAACATATCATATAAAATGCGATTCACTTCCACCATCATCGTCTGCGCTGTCGTCGCTGCTACGTCTGGTCTCGCTGCATCCATCAGAGATCCCGAGTTCTATCGCCGCTATGAGAAGTAAATATCTTCTATATTCTCAACCTCATTCGATCTAATACATCCAACCACATAGCACGGAGTACACGTCTCTCACTCGTCGCACCGTTCCTCTGCAATGCGGGTCGCACAACAATCAAGTTATTTGCTCGACCACACATCAATGCCTCTCTGCATCCGCCAGACCAACCCGAATTCCTGGTGCGCATGCGACACTGAACTCGCATTGCGAGACCGAGTGCTCTTGTCGACAACCACTTGGTGAGATAAGCGGAAATGTGCAGAAGAAAGGATCGCAACGCGCTCCCAGCCGGAGTCCGTCGCCACGCCGCCACCGTCGTGAGGTTGAGGAGTAAGTATCTACGCCATATCAGTTTTGGGATGTCTTGGCTCATTAAATTCTTAAAATTATGTAGCATGGACACTTCGTTGACTCGTCGCACTGTGCCCCTTCAGTGCGGGTCCCACAACAACCAAGTTATATGCTCGACCACACATCAATGCCTCTCTTCGTCCGCCAGGCCAACCCGAATTCCTGGAGCGCATGCGACATTGAATTCGCATTGCGAGACGGAATGCTCTTGCCGACAGCCATTGGGTGAGATCAGCGGAAACGTGCAGAAGAAAGGATCGCAGCGGGCTCCCAGCCGCAGCCCTTCTCCCCGCCGTCACCGTCGCGATATTGAAGAGTATGTGTTTACCGCGCATCACATGATTTTAATTTTAATTGATTGAACGGTTTAGCGTGGACACTTCGTTGACTCGCCGCAATGTGCCTCTTCAGTGCGGATCGCACAACAACCAGGTGATCTGCCCGACGACCCACCAGTGCCTTTCTGCGTCTGGCAGGCCAACCCGAATTCCTGGAGCGCATGCAACCTTGAACTCGCACTGCGAGACCGAGTGCTCTTGCCGACAGCCTCTTGGTGAAATCAGTGGAAACGAGCAGAGGAAGGGCAGTCAGGGCCGCAGGCCTGCTTCTCCCCGTCGTCACTAGATACTATAAGTTTTGCTTATCCGTATCTTGTAACTTTCCGTGAATTTAACGAATTGGGTTATATTCGCATTGTGTGATCTCTTTAAGCTTTCGGCTCCTGAACGATTCAGTGAACACTACTCTGAAGTGTCGGGAGCCTCAGGAAATTGTATGTCTTCCTAAGCTCTCAAATTAATACATCGAATTATATTGAGGTTAGCTATTCTCGTCTGTGAAGTCGTAGTCCTGCATTCCACGTTATTTTATTTTGGGGCACGAATAAGTCAACTACGTAGGTTATCTTTTTTGCTCTCTTCGAGGTCTTACCTAGAACTGAACTTTATTACTGAATTAGGGTACTACGGTCTACATTAGATATCAGTGTGGCGCATTACGATGTATCGGTGTATGCTGGTCTCCGGTGTAGTGTGGCGCAATCACCGCGCATGTCCTTTTCCCGGGCATCTCGGTCAACTCCCTTGTGACGCTTGAGCACTTTCTTACAATAGACCGACAACTCATAACTTTTAACATCATTGCACTGAATAGTTAATGTTAAAATGACAAAGCAAAACAAATCTAGAAGTAACACGATTAAAGTTATCGGAGACCAGCCGCCAATAACACTACTGTGCTCTGCTTCACATACATATAGAGGCGAGTCAGCTGTTTCATCAATATTGAGAATGACCGTGTGGCTAATAGCTTTAATAAACAGTCAACTTGAAGTATGCGCACCCATGACATAGCCGCCAGCAAAAATGGCAGTGACAATGACTTAAAATCTAGTATTTCTCAAATTTCTATTAGTAATCTATGTGAATACTCAGATTCATTGAAAAACTCCAACATGATCATGGTAGTAGCCTTCTCTGACCATGGCACACCGACAGTTGCGATCTTTTCATCATCGCGGCTGGGGCACGATCAGGCCTTCCATTATGCACCATGTAAATGGCCCTCCGAATCTCCGACCGGCAAAGTAGCACCCCCCTCAGACAAGACCTATGGAATCCCATAAGGCCATATATTCGACAGGGGCTAGTGGCCCAATGACGTACTACAACAACTCGTTCTTGTTATTGTACTGAACAGAACACATTGTCATTCTGCATTACACAAGGGCCCAATAACAAATTTCGTTGTCCTTTACCATCACATTAATAACCATGCACAAATCGTTCCAGAAATTTCCTCGAGTACATATCAGGTCCCCGGGAATCACCTATAGTACCCACGTTGACCCTCTTATTAGAGGTGGTGAAAGGTGCCGTGACCACCTCTAAGGAGAGCGGATTAGGCGTCCATCCGCATGTTTCGGTAACCTTTCAATAAATATTTATCTCGCGTCCTTTCAACGCTTTTGGAAGGGATTTTTGTCAGCATCACTGCGATCAAGACACCATGCGGTCGAGGAGGCGGCTCCTTGCCTGCCGAGTATGTTGTCATTACCGTTTATAATGTCATTATAGTAGTTACTTTACAAGTCAATAGAACGACTAATATTCAAGTTAAGTAGTCAAAGATAATAAATACACGAAGATTTGCATTAACAGAATCTACAAATAATATCTGCCTCCTGTGTAATTTATGATGGCTCTGACAACTACCTAGTCTACGCTGGTATGCCCGGGAGCCATACTAGGCGGCAGCCTTTTTTTAATTTTGGCGGCAGAGGCTGGAGTGCGAGCCCCTTTTTTGGCTGATTTCTTCGCCGGCAGTGGGGAATTTTTGCGTACTGTTGATGCAGGAATGTCCGTGGTTAATACACCCTCATCCTCGCTGCTTGTGGAATTGCTTTCTGGCTCTAAGGGAGCCGCTTTTTTGCGCTTCACCCCTGCGTCAGAACGTTTCTTTCGTGTTTTTCCGATGGTGACCGTTATGTTGGACCGGATGACTTGTTCAGGAGTGAGTTTTTTCCATATGCAGGTTCCTACCTTAAGAGAATTACGCAGGGTTCGAAGAGCCAAAACTGTGGCGATTTTTGATGGACATGAGAAGGGAATTTCTTCTGGCCAGCCGACAATATCAACACAATACTTCTGCTTGATGTCTGTGTTGAATTCCTTGTAGCTCATTGTGATCGATTTGCGGCCTGTAATTTCGACTACAGTGCCGAACAACAACAAATAGTCAGTTGTTAGACGCAATCATAAAGTAATGAAGCGGGTGTTGACAAACCTAGGCCCTCTTTGATAAGGCGAGAGCACTCAGCTCGCAGATTCACAGCGTTATCAGGACGAATGGCTGCTGCATAACGGATATGAGAAACTTGCCTCATGTTTTTAATTTGAAATACTTACATTTTTTTGACGCAGTTGTCCAAGGCGCCATTTTTCGCAGAATTTCGGTGGGCTCCATGCCCAACGTCTCACGTACAAAGACATCTTCGTCTTTTACTTGGACAAAGGTGTTAGGAAAGTCATCGTCTATATGTCCAGGTACAAAAAATGCCATGCCAATGACATTGGTACGTTCTGCAAGGTTTTGTATCTGACAACAACAAAGTTCCGTTTGTAAGTCAGTATGAACTAAGCTCATGATCTGAAGAATACAGAAAAATTACTCAACCTCTTGACTCAATCTGATCACAGATTGCTTAGCATCCATAGCTGCACTAGCATTGCTTTCACGAGCACCTGTAGTTCGAAGGTCGCGCTCACTTTCCAGTAATTTGAAGGCTTCGTCAATTTCTTCTTCTGTAAATTTGTGTTCTGATTCTTCTTTTTCTTTGACCAGACGCTGAATTTCCTTTAGAGGAAGCCTTTCATGTGTATCACGATCTGTACTCATGATGGTAGGTTATACTGCTGAGATTATAACTTATAGAAATAAGTAATGCAGTTACACACCAGCATTTAGTTTTTTGGCTGTCATTGAAACAAGGGCATTGCGGCGATTTAAGCCTCGTTTATTCTTGAAAAGGGTCTGGCAATTGACTTTTTTGAATATGTCATTTTCGTCTACATCCAGTCTTCTTGCTAAGTCACCAATAGCTTCGTTGCGCTGCTGAATAATTGTGTCAATCCCATTCTGCATCTTTCTTGCCTTTTCTCGTCGCATTATGGTCTTTAATGCCACCATTCTCTTCTCTGCATCATGCTTCCGGAAATTTGTTCTGTGGCGAGCAGGAATAACACTTTTTTGAGGATTACGCAGGGCATGTGTGCTGCCTTTTCCACTGGCAGAGTTTTCCAATGGCAGAAAATCTGGTCGGGTGCTACCCAAAGTGGATAATCCGAGTGGCGCAGGGGGGGACACTGAGCCAAGTTCACGTGGGGTGATGGTGATATCAGTTGGAGCTGAAACAGATCCTGCAGGTCCCAGTAATGCAGGGTCTATTGCAAAATGCTGAGGCCTCCATGATGATTTGGTGATGGTAGCAGTAAGCGATGGTATAGATGGTAACACCGGAGAGGCTTCATGAGCCAGACTAGCGGAGCCGAGACATTGTGCTTCTAATGACATCTGTGGCTCTGCAGCCATCATTGATGCGGCAGTGTCGGTTCCTGATGCTGGTGTGAAAGTAGGAAAGATCCATGGTTCGGGCGCCAAATTTGTCAATGTCTGAGGGTTCTGGTGGCCCTCCATTCAGTGTTGGGTAGAGAAAAAAAATTAGGAATAAGGGCGCAATTATTGATAGTACTGAGATCAATTTTTGTATATGTAATCACATCAATCGCAGAATTGATGGGTAATACTGAGGTAGCTTACACCAAGCTCACACAACTAATATTATCAGAATGCTGCCATCTGTAGCCAGGACTCGTGTTAAACGCAGGACATGAGTTTGTCTGAATTTTTTCTTATTATTTTCTGTCAACTTCAAGCACAATCTAAATAGCTTTGATTCAGACCTGTGGAGCGCATTACACAGTCATTCAAGAAACTGTCCATTGAAGATTATTCCAACGACAATGAAGAAGGTGACATTATTTGGGCACCTTACCAAAGTGATATTTTGAGGATGGCTCGTCTGCTTTCCCGGAAAAGCACAAGGAGAAAGATGGAAAATGCAGAGTCAAAGGCATGGGATGAATTCAAGAAATGTCTCAAAAGGAACGGTGCGCATTTTATCCATTGTGGCTTTCAAATTTTTAGTTGACTTATAAATCGACTGCATAGTAGACCAAGACCTGGACACATTTACCGTTGCCTTTCTTGAGTCAAAATACAAACCCACACAAACGTGTAATAGCCAAGAAAGTGAACCTGACAAGGAATATGCAGCGGCAATGGAGGATATCCTCGAAATGAATAGCTTCTGTTGCGATGACAATTATTTTGTTTTCCTCATTGAACGTTGGTTGAAAACTCTATCATTAGATGACTCTTTAGAATCTGACCTCGAGAGACTTTCCCTGGTGGATTCGGCTTCTCTAGGGTAATATTTAATAAATTGCACCTGTAGTACTCATTCTGTTGAGTTTGATAACCTCTGCCACTCTGCTTCGTCCTCCTCCCATTGCAATTGACGCCTTTTCTTCAACCTATTGTAAAAATTCAAAATGAGACCAATAACCGATGAAAAGACTGTTTTTGACTGACCTATACTGCACCGCTTTGATGTTGAGCATGAGTCGATTCTTTTCACGATAGCGTGCCTGAGCTTTGCGATGTTGTTCTCTCATCTCTTCAAGCTTTTCTGGAGAGGCTCGCCGTCTACATTGTAATGAGTGGTATCAGTTTGAATCAAGTTAATATCACTAAGACAACATACCGTCTATATTTTTTACGAAATCGATCATTTTTGCGAATACGATCTAGGTTTCTGGGGGAGAAATTCATTCAGACACTGATCCAACAGATTTTGGAAAAGAAAAAAAAGACACTGAACCTACTCATGACGGTAGCTTCGCTTTTTTCTGAGCTCTAGCTCATGTTTTGCAGCGTCTTCCCTGCGAGTCATCAAAATAAATGATTCAAATTAGCAGGAACGTTGGAGGAGAGTTGGAGGGACAACGAAACCATGAAATTTGACGATTTGTCGGAGTTTGGAGTTCTAAATATAGATTTTTCCCAAAACGGAAAGAATCTTAATGAATGCTGATATTGCAAACATTCTGCACATCCACACAGCGTGGTTGTTGCTTCTATAAGCACCCTAGTATACTTGAAATGAACCTTTAATGCTAATATTTAAGTTTGCAAAAAGAAAATTTGAGATTTGAGATTTCACTTGAGACCGGTTTTTGGCAGAAGTCATACAACAGTCGTTTACGCTTTCCCAAATGCTATCCAGACATTGCAACGCTTTGCATAATATCAGTTACCTGTGCACCTCAAATTTTTTTATGGATGTTTGCGTATTATGTGTCGCATCATGTAGGTACATTTTTCTTGACATAAGAATGAGTTCTTCGTTAGTTATTGCCAAATGAATCCTCAAGATTCTTTCCCCGGAATCACGATTCTCCTGGAATCACCTCGTCTTAAGTTACAAAAACCAAAATTGAACTGCACGTATGGTGGAAATTGAGTGACATTTTGTAATTCAGATGTATATTATAACGCCTATGATTGACTATTCAACCCCATTTTGTAATTTGAGTATCTAATCAAATAGGAGGGCAGCGGGATGGTCAAACCCACTGGAAACCCTACAACAAGTCCGAGCTCCCAGAGTATCAGATGCCTGCCTTTTGTATGATCAAACTCGCCCAAGGCAGGTGTGCCTTCTGACCTCCTCCATATGAGACGCCACAGCAAGGAGCAGTAAATGCCCTAAATCAATGCATCAACTGAACTGGAGCACTGCATTTGTATAGGAGAGACACTTAGCGGCCTATTTCACATTGTACAACTCGTATGTGTGACTGTCTTTAGGTGACTGAGGAGAGTCTGATGGATATGCCTGAGAGTCTGAGCAAGAAGAAAGAACAGATCAATATTCAGAGGTCAGACGCTGGCTGGAAACATCACGGCAAGGTCTGACAACCAAAGACCTATGAATTCAATCTTGCGGGTAGTCCTGCTGGCAAATGATGTCTTGAGTCAAAGTGGTAATATAAATACAACATTCAAAAGTGAAGACTTTACCGACTCTGAAGCCCAAACAACCAATATAACAGCAGACACAAGTGTGCTCGTAAATAATGTTTGTAGCTGATGGGCTGTCAGGGTGGTCGCAGTATCCCTGGGTCGAGCACACATGGGAGCATCGTAGCCCACGCATCTGTACAAGAAATGTGGTCAGTACATTGTTGAAAAGCTGCACAGCCCATTTCATTTCCCGGAAGACAACTTCCTGGTGACTTCGTTCCTGGTGTGAAACGGGGGTCTCCAAGAAGTCATATCTCAGGAAACACGGTAGGAGGAATGAGAGGTAGATATAACATATTTACATACCTCCAATAGCAAGACTTTCAATAAGAATAAAAGAAAAGAAAGCAAGAAAGCAAGGAATTAAGGTAAAAACGAGGCAAAGAGGGGTGTTCAGTCGTTGATTTGAAATTACGCATCATTTAAACAGACCACGTGATTCATTCAGCATTTCAAACTTCGCGTGGACAACGCGTAGATTAACCCCACCGTACTACACTGCTCTCTTACCTTGCCACTGCTGCTGCTTCTGTCTTGCAACTATCTCTACCCATACTGCCCCTCTGTCACTCGTGCGTGTATGGGTATCACTAGAGACCGTAGACGGCCCAAAAAAATGAAGATTTTTGGGTCGCTTGTGAATGGTCAAAATGCTGGCTCTGGTGCTGGCCGACTGCTGAATGCTCGTGGAATTCAGGCATATCGCTCAGACCTTAACCAAAGGGTTCACAACCTTAATGCTGAAGAACGTGTACGACTTGCGGCCGCTCTTGAAAACACATGCCATGAACCGACATCAAATGACAATTGGCAAGATTGTGATGACGGCGAAATGGACTTTGACGAGATACTAGATGGAGAGTGTGCATTGGACGCCAGCCATGAAGGAGGGGAGTTTTTGGCAATAGTAGAAGACTATCTCAACCAGGAAAAAAGGTACGTGCTATCATTAATTTCTAGGTTGCATTTAACTGATCCATGGCTGTCACCTATAACGTTAGAAAGTGAGTAGATCGCAGGACCCGCCGAGATCGCACTGAACGCCTAACCACATCCTTTGGAGCCGACAAAGAGGCCATAGTCGATGTGTACCTCTCATGGTATGCATCCCTAGGAGATGGAAAGCTTGCCAACGACAACCCCCCCCCTTCTACACATGGCGAACAAGGTGTTTATAATGTTTTGGCAATTGATACCTATGGTGAGTCTTCTTGTCTTTCCATGCTTTCTTCTGTGCTTATTTATGGTTACTATAGCTTCTTTCCAGACCTCAGTGGTGCTGCGAGAAGGCAGTGTCTCCATGGCGGCTTCTTTTCTTCAACAGGGACTCGTCCCTTGTTCACCATTCTCTCCATCGGTTGCTGTTACAGTTCGTGTTCTTGAACTCTATCGAAATGTCAGCATGCGGTGCCCGCAACTCGCTATACAACCATTTGTCAAATCGTTATGCGACCTCCATGCCATTCCGTTTCGACCCAATCTTAGCCGACAGTTTTCAACATGTATGGACCTTTATCTCTCAATACTTCGCACTGTCAATGGTCGCATTCAAGTTGTCCTTGGTCGAAACTCTCCATTGTGGCGCCTTCAAAATGCATGCCCTGCTTGCACTTACAAGCTTGAAGGAGAGCCGAAGCTCCTTTTTGACATGTTATTCACAATGGACGGCAACGATTCATTGAAACGCGTTCAAAAACGCCAGCCTGTTCCCACTGCAGCTCAGGCTGAGGATGACTGTGACGAACTGATCCTAGGAGAGTCTAATGAGCTCACTGACACACGTCAGATAACTGGCGACTACTATATTTCATGTGAAAGAGTCGACCGATGGGCAAAAGATGTTGTTTTGCAGCTCGTTGCAGAGGGCCACAAACCGTATTCTGTTAGTTCTCTCACTCTTCCATCATCAATTTTCTCACTTACTCGTGTCTTTCTAGCCTTTGGATGCTGATGAAGAAAACTACTGTGAAGACCGTTGGAAAAATATGGCTGGAGAGCTCATGTCGAGGATGTGGGGCATATTTGATGAAACAGGCATATTCTTGGCGTTATGTCGACACGGTTTTGCACTTGTGGTTGCAGATATGGTGAAGAGTGGGGAATTGTAAGTGTTTGGTCCTTGTCTACGCTGAAAATTGACTTACCAGTTACACCCGTCCAGAGCCAAATATCCCTTAGCAGTGGTGGAAGCCCTACTCGAAGCCTTTGGAGCAGACATTGGAGGGGGCTATGACATCGGTTGTAAATTCGGCATCACCCTTAACTCCAGTCCCCTTGGACAAAGGGCTAGGGACCTGAATTACCGGTCATTAGTTGGCTCATTCCATGGCCATGCACACAACCGCAGATGCCAATTGCAGTACCTGGCCACATATGTGACAGGTCTTGGTCTTGAAGATCTTGAAGGATGTGAGCGTTTCTTCTCAAAATCGAATGGCCTGGCTTCTTCTGTGAGGCATGCGAGTATCTTCCATAGAAAGCAGAGAATTGAAGGGTTCATCAAGCACATGGATGAAAATGAGACATATCAAAGCCTAAGTAAGTCCCTTCCTGACCTATTCAACCTGTCCAGCGATTCATGTTTGTAATAGGTACTTTTATTTCGAGTAATTACAGGCAAGCCGTGGAAATTCTTAATGGGCAACATGCATTTGAAAGACAGATGCAAGACCAAGGGATTATTGACGTGTCTATCTTCTCAACGTGGCTTGAGGAAGAACGCATGTATCTACGAGGTCTTCAGCGTGAGCCGCTCCAGGAAACGATGGCGATGGAGTACTTGACAAACCTCATTGAATTGGAATCATGGAAGTGGGTCGTTTGTCGCTGTCACCTTTGCTTCTCTTACTAAACCTTCTAACAGAAACGCCCGCCTTTCTGCTATCAATACGTGGAATTCCACTTCAATTGATGTTAACGGCAACATGACAAATGACACCACCCGCAAAATTGAAACCGCACGCCGTAATGCCCAAGAGAAGGAGTTGAAGTATCTAGACATAGTTCAGGGCCTTGAACTAAAGCTTGGTGTGATGGTACGATGGAAGCCAGGTGACTCACAGTGGAAAGATACAGAGAAGATGTTGATAAAACGCAAATACCAGCGCTGTCTCGATACACTAGAAGGACTTGTCGTTTCTCGTATGTTTGAGCTCTCAAAGATGAACATGTCTCAGACAGGTTAGTTTTCTTTTTCTGCTTCTACGTTTCGAGGGCTGACCCTGAGTGTTCTAACGATTAGGCTACAAAATGCGAAAACATATCGGAAATGCCCTGAAAGCTCGTTCGAAGGCCGTTCGCACAGCGCTGGCAAACTACAATGCTGCAGCACGTTCATTGACCCCTCCTCGCGCCGAACTTTCCTGGGATAACGTTGTCGAGTACGCGTTTTTGGCAGACTTTGATCTGCTTGCTGACACCCGTCAAGACATTCGACTACTGCCATGGGCGAGGCCGGCTGCGCGAACACTGCGAGACCAATATTTCAAAATGGAGCGCGCACGAGAAGAGATCGACAGATTGAATGTCGAAATTCCGCGGCTCATCACCTACATTCAAGATGAAGAGCGTTTTCTTCTCGAAAAAGAAACATTGTTATCATCAACTCACCCTCTTCTCGCCGTACAGCTTCGACACCGTCGATTACGTTTCATGAGTTCTAACGATATCCACATCAAGAAGTTCCGCAGGCTTCAATGTCTGCCTGGGTTTACAGGATCTGTCGTTCCTGGTGTTGCACTCAAGAAAGAAGCCTCTAGTGCTGTGAATTGCATACCGACCACTACAAGGATTGCTTCTACATCTGATCCAGACGATTCGGGCGACGATTCAGATGGCTCGGAGGCAGAGCACGAGGCCTTTGCAGCTCTTGAGGTAGCTGGCATGGAACCATTGGCTGCAGAGTAATTTGAAGTAGTTTTTTTCAATATTATCACTATGTACCCTCGACTACTTAACAATAACTGGTCATTCTATTTACTTTGTAAACGGTAATGACAACATACTCGGCAGGCAAGGAGCCGCCTCCTCGACCGCATGGTGTCTTGATCGCAGTGATGCTGACAAAAATCCCTTCCAAAAGCGTTGAAAGGACGCGAGATAAATATTTATTGAAAGGTTACCGAAACATGCGGATGGACGCCTAATCCGCTCTCCTTAGAGGTGGTCACGGCACCTTTCACCACCTCTAATAAGAGGGTCAACGTGGGTACTACAGGTGCCGGGAATAGGTATAAATACCATCGCAAACGGAGATGGAATATCCAGTTCCTTACCTGCATTCTTCTTGTTCACAACACATACCACAAAAGAACACTCGCTCGCTCCCGTACTATGGTCAACTCATCGAGGGTCGCCTCACCGAGACATGTCTTCGTCAACCTTTCAGTCGAATTATTTCATCCCTTTCGCCGAGATGGCGAGTTATTGTGCGGAAATTGAGATAGAGCAGACAGGGCGCGTTCAAGTGCTAGCAGCCAGCACTGTATGTCAGCTGCTCGCCTATGCTAGCTCGCAGGAGAGATGTACCCTCACCAGCTTCAGTGATCGGAACACAGAACTGCTCTGGCGCGTAGCAAAATTGGGGCTTTCTCCTACTCTGTGTTTGGCACATCATTACCGCGATAAATCTTCAATACGCTATTCGGTCTATGGGTAGCGATATCAAAATGACTGCATGTGCGAAATTCTGAAATTCTCCGAATATCGGCCTCGACTCTCGTCCAAGAGACTGAACTCCGGCGAAAAAGACTTTGAAGGAATAGTGATCAAGTATGGCGCGCAGAAAAATGGGATGCAAAGAATTTAAACGCTCTGGGTTCTCCAATAATGATTGGTACGATCAGGAATATGGTGGGGCCTTCACTCATCAACTGGAGCATATCATTTCTGGTGGTTTAGATTAAATCGCCAGTGGAGTATTGTCAGCCTCAACCCATTGTATTTCCACCTCCACCACCCGCTCAACATGGGCCATACATTGCTCCCTCCACACCTGACTCTCTTCTCATCCCTGGTAGCCCTTCGCTCGACCCAACCACTTCGATATCTCTACCCGTTAAACGAAGCCTAACGAGGCAGCGTGCTTGTTGAAGCCACTCACACGCAGTCAAGGAGCTCACAGAACGAGTCACAAGACATGATTGAACACTTCCCAGAGAGACAGATCGTTTAAGAGCTTGGAATTCCTCGATTTATAACAGCCCGCACAACAGCCTCGATCTTGTCTTACAGAAAGAGCGATGACACCAGCAATAAGCTCTGTAGGCCATGGATATCTCTATGGGGCCAAATAGATACAAGGGGGTTTGGTATAGGAGAAGAGGACGGCCTGATTTGGAGCATCGAACTTGATAGATTGAAATGTTTACGATTAATAAAAATTTTTGTTTTGATTACTTACACCTGTCCCGGTTCGGATTTCGGATTTCTGTGAGCCACAGGTTTGTTGTTGTTGAGTGAATATCTTAAGCAGCTGGAGGAATGTGAGATTGAGATGATATAGCCACTAAAATACAACCGTTTATGGCCCAAATAACATGGGATAGTGGTATTGTTGAACGAGAGAGCATTACAAGGACCTGCCAGTCGATGAGCCTGGTCATCACTGAAATCGAAGTCCGGAGCTTTAGGCAGAAGGCGGTGAGTGAGGGCAACACCAATATCACGGCGTTCAGGCTGCTGGTCATGAACCACAAGTACACGTTTCTATTCCACGTCTATAAGTTAACACTTCAAATCTTACTCTTTCTCTTCCATCACAATGCATGGTAATCTTGGATTTCAAGCATGGACTTACTATTACGCATACTGGAATCTGATATAGGCTCTAATTGGTAACAATGACGTTTTGCAGGGATGTATATGTCAAACTTGCCAAAACATCGCATAGGTTCTCATGGTGGGTGCAGCGTTATGGTGTATATGTACGTGCAGGGTCACCCATTATGTTGTCCAGGCTCTATACACGACTTGCTTACATTGCATTCATTTTCAAGCCAGGTCGACGAGGAGCGTACCGCCGCGAAGCCCAGATGGGCGATATCGGACCAGATGGAGGCAGCACGGACTGGTTTACAATCGCCTGAAAAACTATTGCCCGAGCAAGCCAGAGTCTATGGCTATACATCTTCACGACGCAATGTAATTCCGAGCCACTGGCAGGGCGACCCTCGAGTGTAGACCGCACTTGGAGCTCCTGAGCCATAGCATGTATAATCAGCACGGCGTCGAGTCGGTGAGGCAGCGTAGACTGGCTACTGGGCTCAATAGGATGCTGTTCATGGCAAAGTCGAGTGAACGAGGCAGCGTAGACAGGATCGCGACACGGCATCCCGCAGACAGCTCAGATTCGCCTTAGGAGTTCTGGAATAAAGATGCCCTGAAAGGCCGACTTAACGTACGCACCCATGGTTGTTTCGCTCACGAGGCAGCTTTAAGTGGTTACTGCATGGACTCGACGTGATCCGTCCTAGCACAGCGAAGCTGAGTCGACGAGGCAGCGTAGACCGGTTGCTGGAGGGCCGGCAGTGTTCCAAATGCTTGCAGAGACAGCCTTAGATAGCAGAGATTGTTCACCACCATGGCGCGTGTTGTTACTGGGATGGTTATATTCATATAGTATATAGAATAATAAAACAGCAAATAAAGAAATAAAAAAATGTGGTACAATGACTTACTTATACCGGTCTCACCGTTTCTTGTTGTCAGAAGTGAAGTATCAGAATCTGGTGAGAAGACGAAGTATTTGAGGTGATTATGGTAAGACTCCGGGATAGCGACGGAGTTGAAGTCAACGTTGGTTAAACGAGAGTTCAGCAATGAGGTGCAGATACTCAATATGATGTTGAGGAGTCTGGTTGTAACCGGATAATCTGGCTGATGTCATCCAGTAGATTAGATTAGGTCAAGTGATTCTCTAGTTTACAGTTTTCGGTCGTCGGCCAGATCCACTACTCTACGGTTATCGCCGAATTCGAAGAGAGGATATTTCGGCACAAGACGGCACAATGTTGTGCTGTCCCCTCCGCAGCACGTTCCTGGCTCTAACTTGGACCGCGACGTCGTCTTGCGGCGTTCAAGCTCTTTTTCATACACAACCGGTCTATAGCTACGTCTTTCGCACGTCTATGGCACTTCCGGACCCAACGTTCCGCTACGGTCAATACACATATCTTGGACCGTCAATCTGTGCTTGACCCCGCGAGAGCCAAGCGCAGTGAATGTCTCCTTTTGCATGCACGATGAGAATGAAACATAAAAGAGGCGGCTTCTTATCGATATATCTATTCGCTTAATCCTACCAATAGCATCCAGCTTTCTACAACATCGCGTACGTCCTGAATCGTCCACTCACCCACTATTTTTATACTACGACACTCAAGAGTCCAATAATAGGCCGAAGGTATGTTATGGTCTCTAATCAGAGGGGCGTATGCGGACAGAAGCTCAACATTGTGCAAGAATACACATCCTTCAAGCAATAGTTGCCGCAAAAGGCACTTCTTTCTCTGCATAGTAACTTCTTTCGCTGAGGGACGTCTTTGCACGGACCGTGCATGTCACCTATCCATCCTGCCCCTGCTCCACTTCCCCCGCTAACGAAGGCTCGTGTCATTGAGATTCGAGAAAGAACGCTTTATCGACGGCCTTCGGGGGTAATAGAGTGTTATACTTAGGGTGTGTGGGGAACGATGTAGAGGGAGCTGCGCGGTGGCGCGATCATGTGTTGCAGGATGGACGGATTGGTGGTTCCAGGTATACCACTAAGCAGGCAAATCACTATCTCCGGGGTTGGGCAGATGGACTGGGATGGCTCCATAAATTGTTGGAAGTGCTTGCCGACAATCTGATCTGAGTTTTTGACCCCTTCTCGTCTTTTTTCTGAGCAACTCAAAGATATGGGAATGCGACTGTTGGCGAGGATATTGGTGCTCCTATTCACCGGGCGCTATGCGTTGGCGTTGGCTGGCAATAACAGCTCTGGAGCGGTGCCTTCTGCGAGCGACGTCGGTGCCGACCTGACGTTCCTCTTCCAAAACGACCTCAACTGTATGTCCTTCTCCCTCTCTCCTCATCAACGCACTAGCAACTCACTCAAATGCATTAATACTCCCTTCCTCCTCGCCCTTCCCCTTCCTTCGTTTATGGTAATCACGATACAGGGCCCACCCAGGCAGACCACAACGGCACGATCCTCATCAGCAAAAGCCAGACGCACGCCGACGCGCTCGCGGCGTGTCAAGTACTCAACGAGGCTCTGCTCACTACAGAGGGCGTGCATTTTGCGGAGGACATGAAGAGTCTGCTTGGCTATATCGCGTTCCAACATTCCGAGTTCAGCTCGGACTCGAAGTTCTGGGTGGCTGCAAGCCCTGCGACCGCGAGTCGAGGCTGTGCTGCGATCTCGCTGGTAGGCGCGCAGGCGAGGGTTGAAGCGGTGGGGTGCGACCAGAGACTCCCGGCGCTCTGCACGCAGAGCGCGCCGCATAGGCGGAATATTGAGACGGACTTGAGTCCGCAGTTTCAGGTGAAGGTGAAGTCGAAGGGGTTGAGTGTTATTGGGTAGGCTGTTCTCTTTTCATCTCCCCTTCCTTCCTACCTATTTAATCTGATTCTCTCCCTCGTACCACCCAGTACACGCGACCACCTCTCCTTCCGATTCCTCGGGATCCCGTTCGCAGACCCCTTCACGCGATTCACATACTCTAAGCCCTTCAGCACGCCGCAAGCGACAATCTCGGCGCTCACGTACGGCGCGGCGTGTGCGCAGGGTACGGTGGGGAGCGAGGACTGCTTGTTTTTGAATGTGTATACGCCGTTCTTACCTTCAGGCTCAAGCTCGAGTTCGAGTAGTAAGGCGTTGAGACCGGTGCTGTTCTGGATCCATGGGGGAGGCTTTACGGGCGGCGAGGCGAGCGATGGGATATTCGATGGCGGGAATATGGTCAGCAGAGGGGATGTGGTTGTTGTTAGCATCCAGTATCGGTGAGTTGTCGGCCTTGGTTTCGTTGCATTATGTGCATATGTATGCAGTATGCGGGCTTTTGGGAAACTGTGGTTCTCATTCGAGGTTTATCTTTTAGGTTGGGTACGCTCGGGTTCCTTGCGCTGGATGATGGAGTGACGAATGGAAATTATGGGATTGCTGATCAGGTCAGACTTACCGTGATTTGGCCTTCATCAACTAGGTAACTCATTCTATCACTCTTCTACAGATCACAGCACTCCAATGGGTACAAACACACATCGCTGCATTTGGAGGGGACCCCTCGCGGGTGACGATATACGGCCAGTCGGCAGGCGCGGGCTCAGTGCGCGCGTTGCTTGCGTCGCCGGTGGCGGATGGGCTGTTCCAAGGTACATTCTAATTTAAACCCAAACCCAAATACTAACACTAACCACACTCCCACCCCTCACATAAAGGCGCGATCGCACAGAGCAACCTCGGCGGCTTTGGATATGCACATACGTACACTGAATATCTGACAATCCAGGAGGAGGTAGATATGTTCGCGAGCGCGCTCGTCGAGAGCGTCGGGTGCTCGGGTAAGAGTGCAGGGGAGGAGACGCTAGCGTGTTTGAGGGGCGTGGATGTGGAGACGCTTTTGGGTGCGCCTACTGCTCCTAGGTCAGTCTTTTCTGTTACGTTTTCATTGCATCGTGTCGTGTACATTAATATCAACTGACCAATTCGTACATGTAGATATATCGTCGTCGACGGCAAGTTCATCACTTCCGACCACCTCCAGCTCTCCGGGCAAGCGACGACGCCTGCGCACGCGCGCGCAAATAAGGATGTGAATGTTATATTTGGGTGGATGAGGGATGATGGCGCGGACTTCATAGGGTCGTTCCCTGTGAACGGGACGACGCTTACGAGTGCACTTTTGGGCTCTGGGTGGGTAGATTTGTTTCTTTTTCTGTGTCTTTTTTCTCTTTCCTCTTCGATCCCTGTTCGCTCTCTCCATCACTCTTTTTTTTTTTGTTTTGTTTCTTTGTGAAGTTGCCTGTTCAGCATTCAACCACTCAACCACTCAACTGCTTACCGCTTACTGCTTACTGATATTTGTTGTTCTATTCGACCAGGTTAAGCCAGAATGTAACGAATCTGGTCGTCAACTCGACGCTGTTCCCGCTTCCTCAAGACTCCGACGCGTTATCGAATCTCTTTAATCTGACGAGTCGGATCGGGACCGACGGGGAGTTCAGGTGCATATTTGACGCCCGGCCTTTTTAAAGCATTGGGTCTCTTTCACTCACCTTTATCTCAAATACCTCCAGATGCATAGACCAAGCGACCGTCATCGCCGCCGCGAAGCACAGCACCTTCCGCTCCGTGTTCGCATACCAGTTCGACAGGAGCTACGCGGGGTTCGAGCCCATCCCGGGGACGTGCGAGCCCGCAAAGACGGCGGCGTTCCCGGGTGGGGATCCGAGTTTGCCTTATTACAGGTGAGGATTATATTACTTACTGTTAGGCGCCTTAGTCGAACGCTGACAACCCCAACCCGTACATGTACAGATGCCACTCCGGCGAGCTGTACTACGCATTCGGCACGCTTGGGCAGGACCTCAAGCCCTTCCGCGACCCCGCCGCTGGCGGCGACCTATTGTTCTCGCAGGTCACCGTCGACGCTTGGGCGAGCTTCGCGCGGAGCGGGGATCCCAATCCGGATGCAAAGTTCTTGCAGGCGCGCGGGTTTACGGGGGTCAATTGGGGAAAGTGGGCCGCTGTGGGTGTTGACGGTGGGTTGTCGAATGGAAAGGGAAATGCAAAAGGGAATGGGGGAGGCAAGGAGACGCCGTTGAGGATTTTGGATGTGCCGAGCTCGAATTCGGGGTGGTTGGAGGAGGCGCAGTGTGATTTGTTGGGGTATCCTTTTAATATGTTTGGGTGACGTTGATGTTGTGTAGCATAAACTTAAAATTAGGGCGGTGGAATGGCAGGAAAGCGAAAAGCGGAGAGTGGAGATATATAGTTTTCGAGCGTTTTGTAAAAATCGAATGAATTGGTACGTGTATTCTAGTTAGGGGCGCGCCAGGGCGCGTCCAGGTCGAGGTTGAGCTTGGCGCTGTGATGTGCTGTCATTCGAGCAAATTTCACATTATTGCATTCTTTCAATATTCGACGTTAGACGCTCAACATACACCATACTTGACGAGGGAGAAGTCAAAGCGCATTTCAGCCGCCTGATGCCCCGTTCTAAATACGCGTTTCGCGTTTCGATGGAAGCACATGGGAATAAGCAGCACATGACCAAGGTGCAACTGCCAGCGACATCGGACACGGCGTTCAAATCCCACACTTTCTCGCTTAGCCGCTGACTGGAGTCTTTCCATTTCTCGCCTCGTCTCGTCTCGAGTCCCGACAGACTGCATCACAAGGGCCAGCTGGCCGTACCACCTGTCCTTTCTGTGCTATTCTGTTCTGTTCAGTCGGTATTCTGTACTCCACCTCGGCTCTTGCAGTGGAAATACAGGAAGGAAGGAAGGCTTCTCCGCTAGGTTAGCCTCTTTTCATTTTTGGCACACGACAGACAGCTCATAATACATTCGTCCTCCTTCCCTGACAGACAGCCTCACCCTGACGCTCTCAAAAGCTCTATACCCATAATTCGCCTCTTTGTATACCCAAACACCAACTATGCCACGTAGCGCAATACCTATCGCGACGACTCGGGCTTTCCTTTTCATCACTCTCGGGCTGAGCGCCGTCCTGAACAATGTCGCGGCCCAGTCGGTGACGATCAACGATCTGCCGTCGTGCGCGCTCCCTTGCGCGACGAAGGCTGCTGCTGATAATAATTGTAGCCTGTACGTTCCCGTTCTCTCTTCATTCATCTATCGCCCGTCCTTTCTTGCCCTGTTGGGGCTTTCCATCCTCTTCGTCTTCCCCTCCATTCTGCTCCTGCGTCGTCACCCATCATCTTCCTCCCATCTTTGTTCATCCGTTTACTGCTGTTATAGTTGCTAATGCCATACATTGATCTCTAGAAGCGACACGGCATGCTTATGCTCGCATCAGTCCTTCACGGACTCGACTTTCCAATGTGCCCAAGATGTATGCCGCATCGAAGATTGGGGGACCACGGACGGGGTGTTAGTCGAAATGTGCCAGGGCAGTAAGTCGTTATCCATTATTCATCGTTGACACTCTTCTTTCCATATCGAGTCGTGAAACTAATGTGCACCTTCTTTCCCTCCCTCCATCTATAAATGAATTCATCCACCACCAATAGTAAACTCCTCAACCGGCCTCCCATCCGCCACAACCTTCACAACCCGCACGACCGCATCGCAATCGACCGGCTCCCCGTCTCCTACTCCCTCCGGTTCCTCCTCCTCGGGGTCCTCGTCCGCCTCATCCCCTACATCCCCCTCTTCGTCCTCGTCCTCAAGCACCTCGGTGTCCGTGTCAGTTTCGGTGTCCGTGTCGACGGAGAGGCAGCCCGTGCCCTCGAGTTCGTCGTCGAGCGGGAGCAGCACTGTTGTGGTTGTGCAGACCGTGCTGGTGCCCCCGCCCGGGCAGTCGGGGAGTGGGGACCCGGGGTCGGACTCTACGGGCTCGGATGGGAGTAGTGGTGCTGCTGCTGTGAGGGCGACTGTGGGGATGGGTGTGCTGGGGGTCGTTGGCGTGCTTGGAGGGTTGTGGGGTGTGCTTTGAAAAATAGTTTTGTTTGTTGAGTGGGAGGAAGTGTAGGAGGAAGGGAGGGAGGGTGGGAGGGGAGATGTGTGTATGTATGTATGATTTATGAAGCGTGGTTTTGCGGGGGAGTAAATGAGGAGGCAATTCGTTTGTCTGTGTGCTTGCGTGCGTGCATGCGTGCGTGCTGGATCTTTGGTGTCTCTGTGTGTTTTCGAGTTCGACAGGCCTATCCTATTCACAAATTAAAACTCTTGATGGACGGCGGTCTGGCTCGGAATACCAGTTCGTCGTCGTGTCGTCATTTCTTCCTTGATATCCATTTCGTTCGCTCGTTCTTTCTTTCTTTCTTTGTGTATTCAACGAACTTTTTCTGTTTTTTTTTTTTTTTTTACTTTCCTTTCCTTTTCGATTTCTTTTCTTTCATATGGGTCGGTCGAGCTAGGGCTTGATCATGTTTTTTTATTTTATTTTATTATTATTATTCTACTATCAATGACTTTCTATTATGCGATGGTGGCGAACAGTCTCTGCTCAGTGCTATGTAATGTGAGTACGAAGTGGCATGGTATGCACGATGACGACTCTCCAGCAACCCGTCTACGCCGCCTGCAAACACTGCTCCTCTGGGTAAGGTACTTGGGGTGTCTGCATCCAGCAACCAGTCTACGCTGCCTGCAATCACTACTCCCCTGGGTAGGGTGCTTGGGGTGTTTGCATCCAGCAACCGGTCTACGCTGTCTTTCAGCAACCAACACGCGCTAAGTAACGGAAGGAGCTGTGGCATGCAGGTAGAGCCATGATAACTCTTCGACAAGATGTCTGCGCGGCTTAAGAACCCACACTCTCCTATGCACGATCGTGGCCTGTGTTGCTAAAAAATGCGATATCTAGGCCATGGAGGAGGACTGGGGAAGCGTGGCCGAGGAGGGGTTCATGGATTGTTATAGCATGTTAGACCCTCTTCCAGCGGATCTGGGCTGTGTAATGGAAGATGGTGTCGGGGTCTAGCAACCAGTCTACGCAGGCTTGTCCACTGGACTTGGTGGTATAGGAGGCAGTAAGTGTAATGCATCCAGTAGCCAATCTACGCGTGTCCAGTAACCAGTCTACGCGCGTCCAGTAGCCAATCTACGCGCATCCAGTAGCCAATCTACGCGCGTCCAGTAGCCAATCTACGCTGCCTCATCGACCCAACGCAACGCTGATTCAACAGGCACATGGCTCACGAGCTCCAAATACAGTCGCGATTAGAGAACCGCTCTATCCATGACTCGGGGCTAGCGTGTGCGTACACCATGTTGTAAAGGTGAATGGCCTGCTAGTGGGTGTCGGAGCGGCCATTAAAGCAATGGGTATTAACATCGACTCCAGAATCCGGGGGTGGGATGGTACGTCTAGGCGACTCCCCATGAGTCTGGACGCACTGGGATCCATTCGTTCAGCCTGGGCCTGAAGTACTGGCTGATTGGGGGAGGGGGTATATGTCCTGGTACGTAGATTTTTACTCAGCAGTAGGAGGTAGGGGAATTGCTATAGATCCCCTGCCATTTCGCCCTCCGCCGCTTCGCGCCGATACGCTCCTCGTCGACCGCTATGGAATGTCTAGAAAATGAATGCAATTTAAGTAAGTCAATGACAACGAATAGCATGATTTTGCACTCACATTTAGTCCATAGCGCTGCATCCACCATGAGAATCTACGCCATGTTTTGCTGGGGTAGTTGTCTCCAGCTGTTGCTGATGTACCCTGTGGGCAGTGAGATAAATAATTCGGCTGAAAGAAGGTGCAAGAATTTGCAACTCTCGTTGTGGAGGTCAGGAGGGAGGTGTTCGTCTGTCTCCAGAGTCATCGTAGTAAGTCCAGAGGGATGTGAACTCTTGAGGTGGCTTGAGAAGAAAATAAGAGAAAGTAGAGGAAAACCTGCTGGTCGATATGATTTTTGAAGGTGGTATTTATACTCATTCAATGCGGTCTGAGGCCATTGTGTCCTCATATGAACGAGATTTTCATATATCTGGCCCATGACAACTAGGACCCGCAGGGCCGTGTTGGGACACAGTGCCAATTCCGGAAATGGAAGGACCTCATTCACTCAAATAGGTCCAGTGGCCCTACCTTCATCCTGAGCAACCGCATGGTTGGTCTGAATTGGGCCATGGGACCGACTCTTCAGTCTTGAACCTTGAAGGCCCAATTCGATATATTCGTCTGCAAAACGTCATTGTCGGAACTTGCGGTACACAAGAATGTGGTCCAGATTTGGGTTGGAAGTATGGCCCTGTCGGGACGAGTAATAGCGACAATTCCGACTCGGTGAGACCGATCTAGTAATTATCTATAACCTCATGTTAAATTTATGCGAGCTGATAAAGAAATTCACTGCTGGAACCATGACTACTGTTTATACATACCTGCCAGTTGGCGCCCATGTCAGATTCCTCGAGTATGCGTGCTTGAAAATCGGGGATCATCGTGCACTACGGGTGAAGAGAAATGGTTGACATGAATTCTAGGCGGAATAAATATATTACATTGCAGTAGTGGTTCATGATAAGCAGCCTGAACTCAACGATATGTTGCTGCGCCTTGTGCCGAAAGTTTCGGCGATAACCGGACTCCTCCATCCGGTAAATCTTTGTCTCGTTCAACAATATTGCTGTCCCATATGAATTGGGCCAGAGATGGCAGTATCTCAGTGCTATATTATCTCGATCTCACATTCTTACAGCTGCTCAAGGTATTCATTCACTCAATAACAAACCTGTGACTCACAGAACTCCGAATCGGGGTAGGTATGAGTAACTGAAACACAATTTTTTATCAATCGCAAACATTTCAATCTATAAGTTCGATGCTCCAACTCAGGCCATCCTCTTCTCCTTTACCAAAAACCCTCGCATTTATTGACCTCATAGAGATATCCCAACATCAGTGACATACAGAGCTCATTGCCGGTCCCGTCGCCCTTTCTGCAAAACAATATTAAGGCCGTTGTGCGGGCTGCTATGAAACGAGGAATCCTATGATCTTAACTGATCCGTGTCTATGGGAATGTTTAATCATGTCTTGTGACTCGTTCTGTGAGCTCCCTGACTACGAGTAAGTGGCTTCGACAAGCACTCTGCCATCGAACGCGGGCCGACCGACATTGGGCGTCTTTCAACTGTTGAGCCGTTGAATTTGGATATCACACTCTGGGTGAGTAAGGGCTGTATCGAAGCCCATTTGAGTGTGCAGCAGTCGATAACGGCCAATTGGAGCAGAAAAATGCAGTGCTTCTCTGCAAGCCCCCGCTTAAAAGGTGCCCTTGATGGTCTCGATCTCGACTATGTGCATTCGGTAATCTTTTGAGAAGATAAAATCATGTCAGTTCGCTGATACATTAAAACAAGATGTGATAAAAATGCTCGCTTACGCTAACCTAGAGCTCATTGGCACTACTTTCTTGACACACTGTTGATCGAGGTGCATCCCGAGTGTGCTGTGGCACTAGAAACTCTACCAACAGGCATTTCGTTCTTGTTTCCGCCATTTGTACGGGTGCAGCACAAGGCGGCGTAATAGAGCCACAGAGGAATGGACTAAATAATTCTGCTGAAAGGTCGAATGCATTTCTCGGTGAGGAAACCTTCGACAGGCATGTCTCCAAGTTGACCATGAGAGTATGGGAGCGAGAAGGAGGTTTTTTTCTGTATGTCTTAGAGGATGTTGGGAAGAGACTGAATATTCTACGTTCGTTTGCAATGGTATTTATACCTATTCAATAGGACAAATAAGTACTCGAGGAAGCTTCTGGAATGAAAGTTCGTGTACTACAGAGCGACAATGACTGTCACTGTGATGGTAAATTACAACGAGATTTGTTATGTGTCCCTTAACGATGCGTCTCTGTTTATCACGATAATGATGAATTAAAAAGAGCGAGTTGTTACAGTATGTCATTGGGTCACTGGCCCTGGACCTTGTCCACTAAATGCCTCATGGGATTCCATAATTCTCGTCTGAAAGGGTGATACTTTCCCCGTTCGCGATTCGGAGGGCCATTTACATGGGCCCATAATGGAAAGCCTGGTCATGTCCTCGCCACGTGTCGGAAAAATCCAGATTAACAAATCTGCCCAAATTTGTCCCGATACGGACGTATAAGCCCATCAGTTTTTCGGCC
>JANCIO010000290.1:0-39431 GCA_027604855.1 Psilocybe subaeruginosa | reverse complement strand
TGCTTCTCTTGACAGTGCTCACTCCAAATCTTGTAATATGCAGCTAAATGTTCTCGGAGTTTGTAAAAAATTGTTTTGCAAAGTAACATACTTTGCCCCACATCATCAGGTTGAGAATTATTATCTTGCTTTTTCTTGCCAAAACTTGCTTTTGCTCCTCCTGCAGACTGACCAGCCTTGTTTTTCTGGCCTTTGGGCCTTTTACCAGACATGATGAGTGTATTAAGCAATGTATCAACAATCAGAATTAATTGAACGGTGAGGGATGAGGGACAGCTGAAAGAGTAAGATAAGGGACTATAATTCAGCGGCCAGCAATTATTAACAGCCGTTTGGGGTCAGTCACCCGATTTGGGTGTTAATTTTTTTCCGAATTGGGGTGTTAATTTCTGATGGGCTTCCGAATTGGGGTGTTAATTTTTGATGGGCTTCCGAATTTGGGTGTTAATTTTGACAGCTTCCCAATTAGGCTGTTAAATTGTGGCTATGCAAATTAACACCCCAATTGGGGTGTTAAAGTGTTCCAGACACGGCTCCAGAGCCATTTTTAACTTTGATTTTGAACCTCCCTATTATCAGCTGTGATGGGTATCACGTCTTGATGCTTCCAGGATTATTCTGAACTTATAGATCGTCCTAGTGGATTTTTTCATTGTGAATCATTCCGACTGCTCCAACTCGTGTGATGCGACATACATGATTTGTATATAGTTTCAAGACTCCTTCTATTCAATCCATCCATTCCCAACACTATTTGACCTGCATCCTGCAGTCACCATCACTAACCACCTCGTCATTCTCACCATTCTCTCTTAATTATGGTGCACACTATTGGAATTGATACGACGACAATCGCTGCCTTCTTCGTGGAGGCTGTGCTTTATGGTGCCCGCTTTCGATTACTTTCGATGCCGTGACCACTATCTAACAAAATAATTCGTCCACAGGCATTCTTATTGTCCTGTTCGCGGCATCTATGGCAGTAATGTTTCGGAGGTCAAGAATGTTGAAGGATCCTCTCAACAAACCCATGATCGTCGCATCAGTTCTGATGTTGATTTTGGCTACAGTCGTGAGTCCGCCTCTATTATTGAAGGCTGCAAATGATTGTTCCCGTCTCTAACCCTGTTTAATAGCACATTGCTGTTGATTTGAGAAGACTGCTGGATGCGTTTGTTCTTCACTCGTCTGATACGAGTGAAGGTACAATAGCGTATCTTAGACGAGTAAGTGCCCCGACCTACGTATTACAAACTACCGCCTATGGGACGCAAACGCTTGTCGGAGATGCATTTATGGTGAGATTTTTACATTGCATGGGCGTGCATAGCGTTTGACAACAGATATCTAACTTTTGGGTCGTCTTTGCACAAGCTATATCGGGTACATCTCATCTGGAATGGCGATAGGCGGATTGTTCTGCCACTATTAATTTTCTATGTTGCAAGTGGGGGTGAGCGGTGTGCAAAAAATGTATGAGTTAACATTCGAGGCAAACACAATAAATTTAGGTGCTGGACTTGGCGCTGCTCAAGGATTTGCTCGAGCTGGTCCACAAGGCTCCATCTTCAACGGATCCCTCATACAGTGGAGCGTTTCATTTTTCGTGCTCACGCTATTTACAAACTTCACATGTACATGTCAGTCATAAGTTCTTCCTGGTATCATGGTGTATCTCAAGCCAGAAAACTGACCCGTGGTCGTAACAGTATTGATCGCCTCTCGCATATGGTGGATTCATCGAAGGATGAAAACAATAGTATCTGGCGCAAGTATGCTACCGGCGATGGTCATAATCATCGAGTCAGGGGCCCTATATTTGGTCTGCTTGGTGATTTTGCTATCAACATATCTTGCTGAAAGTTATCTGCACTATATTGCGCTTGCTGCGGTACGTGTCCCTTCTTCAGATCTAGTATGCTCCCTGCAGTAGGTTGGCTGACTATGAATAAATCCCCCTCTTGCTTCCAGGTAACGCAATGTATTGTGAGTATTTTAGGCGTTCTGGGACCTCAACAGTTGCTCATCGTGATTATTATCTGATTCACTAGGGCATAGCATTTCTCATGGTAATACTCCGTGTTGCACTAGGAATATCTAATGAATCAGGCAAGACTCGCACCCAAAGGATCACGCCGCTAGCATTCGGTCCTGTGACAGGTATAGAGACGACTCAGACGACCATGAACAGCTCAGAACCGCATTTCATCGAACTTTCACGATGTAATAAGACAGCAGAGAGAAAGATAGGACAGTGAAATTTGATACGTTATAGATAATGGATTCTGTTTCTGCCAGAGAATCGGCCCTCAAATTCCCAAACACAGAACTAGTTGTATCAATTACTCACTCAGCATTACTGTCTCTTAATTACTTCGTGTTTAAAGTATAATATGTTAATTTTTGAACTTGGTCGGGAATGAAGTTAAACTGGTACCGAAGAATATCGATGTACGACCCATAATGCCTTGATGCGAAGGACGACCCACAGCCCCTTTTCCATATTATCTTATCTTCTACACATCTGTAACCCAATCAGTCGTTCAATCGGTATGTCGTGGTCTTGTCATTTGCCGCATGATTCTCAGTGAGCCCTGCGACGCCGGGCTTTCAAATGCCCTCCTATTTGCGGCCTCAGCCAAGTTTATGGATATATGGCTTTTTGCGAATTATAACACTAGCCGCTTTAAGACTAAGACGACACAAACTAGGTTGGTAATATTCCGATACTTACAACGGCACTAATTAGTGTTCGTCAGGTAGAAGCGTGGATTTTTCTTTGACGCTAGATACTGACGTGAATTGCATCACGGTCAGAAACGATGAGCTCGGCGAGGTTGTTCTGCCGAAGAAAATAGCGACCCGATCAAATTAATTGAAAACCCGACATTTACAACACACTAAACTTAAATTGGAATATTACCTGAAAATTTCAATCATGAAGACTTGAAGCTTAAAATCCTATCGAATCTTTGGACACCTGTTCAGTACGTACGTGAATCTCTATAATTGAGTAACGCTTTGGAAATCACTAAGTGAATGCGAAAGATTGACATTGCTACATCATGAGATACATATTCCCGGCAGAGAGACGGCCGTGTTTTCGTCCATGTGTTCATGTTTGATGGCTGCCTGTCAGATTGCTGCTTCTCTACGAAGAACCACAGTGAATGTGACCCAATGGGCAAGACGACGAATAGCGGCTTTTGAGCTCCTTTGAGCCTGGGACTGGACTGGTGATTATTCCGGCTGTCCCGGATAGCTTTTGCCTCGTTGACAAACAAACAGTTCATGTTACTTAAGATAGGGATGGTCCAGAAAACCTTCCTTCGGAGCAGCCTCCGTCACTCCCAGCACCAGAGCTACAGCTGATCTATGTCTCTGAACACTTCCTCCTCACAGCTCACTCGCTCACTGATGGCAGAGGGGAAAGGCGCGGCTGGGATTGAGACCATGACTCTTGTTTCTATCTTCGTACAATCCGTGCTCTATGGTGCGCCCTTTTCATCATATTATTGTTAGGGGTAGCTAACAAGGCCTCTCTCTTGACGCTTAGGCCTTTTCATCGTATTATTCATCACATCCACCGTTATCTTGGTTCGAAAGGCCAAAATTCAGAAAAATGCTGTCAACAAGCCCATGCTCATCGCGTCGTTGACAATGTTTATTCTGGCTACGGTGGTAAGGATAAGGATCATGTCGCTTCTTTCGACATCACTAACTCCGGCTCATTTGCGCCGTCTAATAGCACCTTGCCGCTGATTTGAGAAGAGTGCTGGACGCTTTTGTTCGTCATGCAGAGCAACCCGGGGGAACGAAAACGTATCTTTCACGTGTCGGCGAGCCATCCTATGTACTACAAAGTACCGCCTATGGGACACAAACACTGGTCGGAGATGCTTTCATGGTACGAGTTCTTTAATATCCCCCCTTTCTACGTGGAGATGGCTTACTTGGGAGCTCGCCGCATGTATACAGCTTTATCGTCTGCACCTCGTTTGGCACGGTGATAAGCGGATTATTTTGCCACTTTTGGTGTGTTATATCGCGAGCGCAGGTGAGGTCGAACCCTACGTCTACTCTCAAGTAGGCCCATATATTGAATGAAAACTCTTCTCAAGGTGTTGGTTTGGGCGCTGTCCAGGGATTTGCTCGGTCTGGACCACACCCCTCTGATATATTTATCGGCTCCCTTGAAAGATGGAGCATCTCTTTCTTCTCGCTCACATTATTCACGAACTTTACTTGTACAGGTAAGTCCGGTTGTTTTTCTCAGCCAGAATGTGCTGTCGTACTTCTTTCATGGAGCTTTGCTGATACACCCACGACCGTGATAGTGCTAATTGCATGTCGAATTTGGTGGATGCATCGAAGAACCAAAGCCATAGTTTCTGGGAGCAGTGTTCTCCCAGCCATGGTGATCGTCATCGAATCAGGAGCCCTCTATTCTGCGGTGTTAATAATCCTGCTGACTACCTACGCCGCTGGTAGCTTCTCGCAATATATAGCTCTGGATGCGGTACGTCAAAGTTATTTTAATCTCATAGAGGTCTTCGGCTGACTGCAACGCAACCTCGTCCCCACAGGTCACCCAAATCATTGTAAGTATCGCATGTATTTCTCCACGTTTCTCCCCATCTCACCCATAACCCTTCTATCGAACAGGGAATCACATTCTCCCTCGTAATAATCCGCGTTGGACTTGGAATGGACGACCGGAAGGTGACACAAGGCGGGAGGCTAACGACGCTCGCTTTCGGCAGTACCGACATCGGAACAACGACCATTGACGACCCAGAATCTAACTTCGTCATAGATTTACGCCCCTCCCGACTTCAGCGAACGACCGTCATGAAGTCAGTACATACGGAAACAACAGAATACTCAGAGTCAGGAGAAGGAGATGGGGCACAGAAGTAACCAAGTGGTATTTTCGTGTTGGGCCCGTTGATGCCCGACCATCAAACATCAAACATGTCCATGCTGCGGTGGTCTCAGAAGCACGTATACGAAGGCTAGATCAAGAGGTCGCCACAGCACCAGATGCCTACTAATGCATCGTAGCCCGCCCTTTCAGCATCCCTCCAGCATCTTTATTCACTCAGAGAGGAAAGCTGAAGAAGAGCAGGGAGTGGATTCAGGTCAGCAGGTAGCCGACAGTCGCGCTCTTTCATCGTTATTGAGCCTCTTAACACTATACCACGAAACGTCCTTATTATAGTGTATTACTAGTTGTTTTAACAAGATACCATCACTTTCGAACTGGATAGAATGGCTTTCGTGCAACAGTAGCATGTCCTCGGAGGCTCATTCATCTATCAGGTTGACTAGATAAGACATAGTCTAACCTACCCAGGTCTCATGATCAGTGCCACACCAAAAACAGACCATTCTGTAACATTGGGCGCAAGTTGGATACCAAGTACTTAGTCTCGTTCCCATCGACGGTGGTGTGAGCTTAAAGCCGGAGGCGAAATATTGATATTTTCTACTCTGCCTTTTTTTTTTAGCTGCATCTCGATCCTCTCCCAAAACAAACATGACAGAGTGATTTCCACCGACACCATTTGGCGTCTAACTCCTGTTTTTAAATGCAGTGCAGACTGGTGCCCAGCGCACTTGTGTAAATTTTTAGATGTGATACGAGGTGTTATGGCTGCTCAATCAGTCACAAGCTCGATCAAGTCAAACAATGATGTCATAAATAAGACGCAATTATAGATAAATACTATGCAGTGTAGCCATTCAAGAACGCTATCATCACCGGGAATACTGCACGGAGAATCCTTTCGTGAAGGCCACTCCAACGGTAACGTCCAACACCTTATTCTTCTCATCATACGCCACATCCGTCTTCTTTACCGACCTCCCATCAACCGTCACCCTGGAAGGATTCGAAGTGACTCCAAGGAACCTCACCCGTTCGACTTTAACGCCTGTGCGATATCCAAAGCGTCCAGACACATCCAGCTTGCCGTTCGCAAACGCAAACTTCACATTGGTCGAGGAAGAGACGACGAGGGACTCTCCGTCATCGATGTACAGAGCGCCGCTGGCCTGGCCGCGCGCGTTGGGCGCGATGACGAGTTCGAAATCGGTCTTGCGCAGCTGCACGGTGGTCATCGCTGACTTGGCACGGAGAGGCAGGACGACGCCGCTCTTAATGTGCAGAGGGATCTGCGTGAAGTTAACATTGTCGAGCTTGACGAAGGAGCCGGCGCCCTCGACAGGAGCGAGTGTGGTGAAATCGTAGAAAGTGTCGCGAGGGAGATAGATGGAGACGGATGTCGCGTCGTCTTCGACGACGGGAGAGACAAGGATGGAGTCACCATAGAAGAACTGGTGGTCGATCGCGAATGTGTTGGCATCCTTGGGGTATTTGAACCATACCGGGTGGAGGACGGGTGTACCGTCAAGATGAGCCTGGTGGAAGGCGGTGTAGAGGTAATCGATGAGACGGTACCTGTCGAAAGCGAGTTAAGTGAGTGGACACATCGAGGATAAGAATATGGAAAAGCGTACCGAATATCTAAAGCGTTCCTAGCAGCCTCGGCAACAGTGGGCCAGTTATAGAACTCCTGACTGATGGAATCTTCTCCGTTGTGCTAAATATTCGGGATACATCAGCAAGGCTCTGAAATCAGATAAGAGTAGTAAGACGAACATTGCGCATGAAGGGTTGGAAGGCACCGAGTGTCGCCCATCGGGCACAAAGGTTCTCTGTCGTATTTCCACCTACACAATAACCGATTTCGTCAATACTCCACGTAAAGGCAATGCATCAACTGATCAAACATACCGAATCCGCAAATATCGCTGCCCACCATAGGTATTTGATAGATGGACGCAAATCCAAGCATTCCAGCGATAGAGAAGCGGTAATGATCCCACAAGCTCAGATTATCTCCAAGCCACTTGCCCACATGCACACCGGCGCCTGCAAACGTGGAGCGAGTGATGATCAATGGCTTCTTGGTAGGGCGACGTGCCAGCATGGCGACGCGAGTAGCGACAGACATCATGGACCCGTAAAGATTGTGTGTATCGTATTGGGTAAGTCCATTGTATTGTTTGATATCGGTCTGTTGAGGAACAGGGCCGAATGAGTTACATCTCACCTGTGAGAAGCAAGAACAGCGAGACTCACGTTGGCGGTCTTGCTAGACAATACACCAGCAGCGTTATTGATAGCGTAGGGTGGGTTCAAGAGGTCGTCTCGTTTGCTGAGCTGTGCAAGCTCGGCAGAAGAGTTGCCAAAGATTGGGGCATCGGCATGAGGAGGGGGATTGCGACGAGGAGGAGGAAGGCTTTGCTCGATGGCTTGTGCAAATGGATCAGCACAAGGATAAACGCAGAACTGCGAATGTGAGAGGTCAATCGTTGGTCAGAGATATCGGGTAAGCGAAAACTTACATTTGCAGGTTCGTTCATGTCAATCCACACGCCATCGATGTCAACGCCGGTTTTCGGATTGTAAAATCTTACTATCGTATTCGTCCAGTATCTATCATGGTATTATCAGCAGTTATGCGCCATATAAAGAATCAAAAGACGAACTTTTGAATATTCTTATGGAACCAATCTGGAGAAGTAGATTAGTACAGACGCACCACAACATATTCCAGTCTAGATGTAGACATACCAGGGAACACGCTGACACCTATAGTCAATTTATCAGTGATGATGTGCTGAATATGTGAAGTGTTGCTTACCTGCCCAAACCAAGCCAATGAATGTACTTCCATCCGTGTTTTTCAAATAGATATCGAGATCTTTTCCTTCGTCGTAAGCGGTGTAGCCTTCCGAGGGGAAATATCCGATAGCAGGATCAGTCATTACGACTGAAGATGGTGTTAGTGACTGCACTATTCAATGCAGGAAACAAACGCACTGTATTTCTGGTCACGGTTGTGCAGGTAGTCGACAATTTCTCTGACCCTTTTGAGCGGGAAGTATTCCGGGTCTAGGGTGAAAGTTCTGCGTCTGTCCATATAGTCTAAGAATGATAGCACATTAAAGTTGGTCCAAGTTCGATAAAAGAAAGGGAAAGTACCGATATCAGTCCACATCGTCTCCAAAGGTATCTTAGCAGCGGCATATTTGACGATTACGCCCGCCACATCAACGAAATCTACGGGTAACGTGATTGAGAGACATGAGCGACAAAAGTCTAACGACTTGAAGAAAAGGCATACCTTTGTAACCAAATCGGCACTGGTGGAAGCCGAACGACCAGTACGGAACCTCTGCAGGGAGACCTGCGACTTCAGCATACTGACGTGCTAGCTCAGTTGGATCCCGCTCGCTTCCAGCAAGGAAATAGAAGTCTAGAACTCCGCCAATGACATTGTACTCCAATGCATCTTTGCTGAGCTTGATATCCATTCCATTGGAATTGAGTAAAAAGACACCGTGAGTGCCCGTGGTACGATGTTCGAAGTAGACGGGCTGATTGCCGTACAAGTTCGTTCCAGTGGCGATACCATACGCGTCTCGGGACCAAAACGTTAGGGTCGTGTTGTCTGTTGGGATGTGGAAGGGGTTCGTGTGTTCCCCAAGACCATAAATGTTGGGGTTTTGGGGGAGAGTGGTCTTGACGCGAAGGTACTGCGGTTCGAAGATGAGAGGGTTGCCTGCTGTTGAGAACAAGACTTCGCGTGTATTGGCGCGGTAGACAGAGAAGGAGAAGGGCGATGTCGTGTAGTTGAACCGAATGGCAGCAGCCTGCGGAGCTACCGAGCGCCTGGCGGATGGACGGGGGAATACCGAGTCAGGAACTTCGTATCGAGAACCGGACGCGTCGATGATTTTGACATGGATACGTTCAGCTGCAAGCGTGAATCAGAACATGAACGAAATGATAGTAATTCTAGGGACATACCAGTCTCGTATACAACATTCAGCGACAACTTTTGAATGTCAGGACCAAATACATTGCAGGCGGTGCCTCTCAATGTAAGGTCTGCAGTGAGACCGTCGCGTTTCGTCCTCACATTCGTGGCAGTGTACCCAGGACAAGCTTGGAGGATGCTGGGATCGACAACGGCTCCAAAAGCAGATGTCGGAAGGAGGGCTAAAGCTACAAGAGCGCGTAGCTTCGAGTTTCTATGTTGTTTAGACATCATGAGAGGAACTCAACGAGGAAAAAAAAAGACATGAAGCACACTGATTTATAGGCATTCATCCTCCTAGGACGCGTATTCCGACCCCTTGCTCGGATCCATTGTGAAATAGCAGCTGATGTGGCCCGGCAAGAGCATATTTTTCTGATCAGACCTTCGGTTGACCTGTTCAGACTTGCCCAAGAGCCGTTGCGCACACGGTAGGCCTCTGTAGACACGCAAAGTTGAAATTATCTGCACCCGGTAGTAGTATGTTGGAACCGGCCCTAAGTTATTTACGTAGTCATGAGTTATCACCCCCACAATTTTTGCGGGGTCTCGCACTGATCTCGTACTTTTTACTTCATTTTCAGACCGCCAGAACTCCATTTGTCCAACCCTATGCAATCTTTGGCCATCTTCAACCATTTAAACTCGTTTCGCTACGCTCTGTAAATCAAATAAATCAAATGTTAGCTTCTACCGATCATTGTCAATTTTCCTCGACTTCCGATGCGCTGGTCAAGACGAACTATTCGTCCTGGACCCTTGAAGTGGGGTAGCTTTCTGATCGCCAGCATTTCTTGACGAGGTCAGGCGACGTCTCAAGACTTTCAACAACATGGTTAAAGGACTCGGTGTCCACAGCCTCTGATCCGCGAATGTAGACTTGGTGACTCCTTCTGACGGTCAGAGGTTCAAATCTGACTATCTTTTCTTCGAAATAGGACCACTTAAAGCTCCTGGAGAAATCGTAGCTGGATCTGAGCCCAAAATCTGCTCTTTCTATTCGAATGTGTTGCTCAGAAGACTATTTTATGATGATTCAAGTAACGATGAACAAGAGTACCAACAGCAAAAAGTCTCCGAAAAGCAATATCGGATCCCTCGGAGGCCGAAACTCAAGAACGTGGGTCAGCTTGGAAGTCGTACACTCAGCCGCACTTAGTTATCAAAGCACTTAGCCGCTGATTTAATTTGATATTAATATGAACAGTCTGATAGATTCTTCGCGCCCCGGTCTCGTGGTATTTCGACACCGCTCAAAACCAGCCAAGACTTCTCACTGCTCAGTATCTCTCAGTTCATATGGTCCAACAGTGAACACTGCTCCCGGAAAGGGGAAATGCTTGGAAAGAGCGTAATAGGTGACGCAAATCCAAGGTCAGAAGTTGTCCAAGCGCTCAAGCCACGATATCGCCACGCGATAACCACGCGCGGTCCAGGTCGCGGTTCGCCAAACCCCAGTTCTGGCCAAGGACCTATTGCCAATTTGTTACCTTTAGCCGTCTGAGGCCGACGGCAACCTGAATGGAACATCCAGCTGGTTATTCTCTATTGTAGCTCTCAATCTCCAGCCCTAATCAACATTCTAGAAATCCTGGCGAAGCCCAAAGAACAGCGACGTTCCTGGGGCTTGGAAATGTCAAAGTTTTGAGAAACTGCTCAATGGATGACATTGTCGGCCGCCCAAATTCCAATGCCTTTTTGCTTGAACCCCGGAGAAATGTTCTAGGCCACTTAAACGACTTGCTCATGTATAGTTCGATTCGTTCTACTCAGACTCCAGCCTCTTTATCCTTGTATTGCTCGCTGCGATAGTAAACCCCGTATTTGCCTGTCTTACTCTAGAGCGGGTGTCCAAGCTCAAGATCCAGCATTCCGTCCTATGCAGTACACTACGCCGGCACCAAAGCTCATCCCAATCCTATTCATACCACCAATATGTTCTGTTGCTCTAACCGACCACCGGAGCATACATGGATAAGGACAGTGCTTAGACGAAGAATTCCGATATGTGGCCATTACTCCTTGTTCAACACTCAGGACCCGCCCTAATCATCCACTTCTCATCAGCACGATTGTCTGGATCTCTTTCTGTTGAACGAATAAAGTCCTTTCTCACGATACTCTGTTCCACTGGTTTATCATCGAGGCGGGGTCCCAGGTCGTTGTAAAACTCCTGGACTCTGAGAGACTGAGCATCGTGTACTGCTTGATCTTCTAACGATGTGACTCCAAGCATGGCTCTTGCCTAACCGCGTATTTGCTGGTTCGTGACTTGCAAAGCTTCTCGCAGAGCTACTAGGCCTCGTGTTATAATTATGCCGACTAAACGTGTGCAATCTATCTGTTATTGTCGGCGTTGGCCACAATACAGTGCCAATAAATTCGATTCATGTCCAATTTCCAATGTATCTTATGTCATAATTCCGGTACAGGTTTCGCAATGTCAATGATTGCGCGAAGACATGATTGGTTCGAAGACTTCGATGGAATGTTAGTACTCGTACAGAGCGTATATGGGGCTGGAGACCTGCACAAAGCGTATATAGGGCCCGAGGGTTCTTGTAGATAAACGATGCTTTCTATCTCACGTCACAGTGGGGGGCTAGGTGAGCTCAGAGCTCAGACAGCCCAAAAAAGCTTCTGACCTATGCTCTCAAGGTCGACTGCATCTTTCCAAACGTTTGCGGTAAAATGGCTGTATTCCTCGATGGCGCAAAAGAAATCTCTGATCTCGACTTCACGTTGCTCAGCTATTCCATCGTAGGTCAATACTTCAGTGATTCTGAACTTACCATGTTAGCCTTAGAACTCACACCCTACGCGGGTGTCGGCCATGGGGGTCGACTTCTTAAATTCTGTCTCTCACGTTTCGGCTGTGGATAAAATTCAGTCGTATCTGGCTGGCTTCTGCAGAGATACTCAATTCGAAGTTCCCTAACATATTCTGTGGTATAAAAAATATATTCCTCCATGAGACAAGAGAAGAGATTCGAGGTTTGGTACAATCAATGGAAAATGGACTAATCTACGAGTACATCTATCCACCGATCTTCTTCAAGAACCGTTGTTGACATGTAATTGTGCCCACAGGCTTACTTCGAGGGGTCGCTCAGAAAGAGGTTCCCTGCTCGGAGTCTAGACCATGAAATGAGAATTAGTAAATTCAGTTTTGTATTTATTGATCAACGTCAGCGTACTCTCTGCGAAAGTTTACACGGAGGGTTTAGTATGAGATAAAGCAGTGTAAGGTACATATACTCACCAGCCCTGCGGAAAGAGGTTCCTTGCTCAGAGTCTATCACGGAAATCACAAAATTCAGTACATTGACTCGTCAAAATCAGTGCAAGGTCAACTTACTCTCAGTGCGGCGGAAAGAGGTTCCTTGTTCGGCGTCTAAAGCTACTAAGTGAATTTTTCGCAGATATGCCTAAGAAATGCTTACTCTCTGCAAAATTTTACGTCTTAAGTTTTGATTAAATACTGCGAAAAGCCAGACAACTCACCGGCCCTGCGGAAGGAGGTTCCTTGCTCGGAGTCAGAGCCCCGGCGGAAGGAGGTGCCTTGTTCGGTGTCTAATGACATTAAGTAAATGTTTCGTTGCATATGCGTATGAAATGCTTACTCTCTGTGAAGGTTTACATTGTTAATATGGGACAAGGCAACCATAAATTGAGAACTTACCGGCCCTGCGGAAGGAGGTCCCTTGCTCGGCATCAGTGCCGCGACGGAAGGAAGTTCCTTGCTCGGCATCGGAGCCTCGGCGGAAAGAGGTTCCCTGTTCAGCGTCAGAGCCACGGCGGAAGGAGGTGCCCTGTTCAGCATCGGTACCCCTGCGGAAGGAAGTGCCTTGTTCGGCGTCGGTACCCCTGCGGAAGGAAGTGCCCTGTTCGGCATCGGTACCCCTGCGGAAGGAAGTGCCCTGTTCGGCATCGGTACCCCTGCGGAAGGAAGTGCCCTGATCAGCATCAGTGCCGCGGCGGAAGGAGGTTCCTTGCTCAGAGTCAGAGCCCCTGCGGAAGGAAGTGCCCTGCTCAGCATCAGTGCCGCGACGGAAGGAAGTTCCTTGTTCAGCATCAATGCCGCGACGGAAGGAAGTTCCTTGTTCAGCATCAGTGCCGCGACGGAAGGAAGTTCCTTGTTCAGCATCGGTGCCGCGACGGAAGGAGGTTCCTTGCTCGGAGTCTAAGTAGAACAAACCTCTCAATATCGCTATGTTAAAATCAATGAGTTCAGCTTACCCTCTATAGGGAGAGAACATTATTTAGTAAGTAGCTGATAAAATAGAATATTTGTAAATGCGAAGACTTACTGGATCTGCGGAACGAAGTTCCTTGCTCGGAAGCTGAAACCGATGGCTTGAGCATTGCATAGTCTCAGAAATAGCAAGCCAACTTACAAGTAGTGAGGTCTAAATTATTAATTCAGTTATCAGCATTGTAATTCTGGAAAACAGTGGGCATATGCTCACCAGTCCTGCGGAATGAGGTTCCCTGCTCCGAATCTATGCATAAAACAATAATTAACATACACGAATGGACATAATGATTCAAGCATATCACATACTCTTGCTGGCTACAGGGCTCGCTGTGGCCATGAAAGCCGACATGGCAGTGAGAGCGAAGAGCAGATTCTTGAATTGCATGTTAAGTGAGAAGAGAATAGCAAGTATATTGCAGATGCAGGGATCTGATTTTTCAAGAACAGCCAGAGTCGGTTTTATAGGCAGATGACTTGCCCAAAAAGGCCAAACATTATGATTAGGTTACGTTGCTTATCCTCCTCGCTTCGGATGTGAGTAAATCGCTGAAAAATTTGTCTTCCTTACAGATCTGGAACAAAACTGTGATAGAACCACGATAATGGTTGAGTTACTTCTCTTCGTTGAAACGGACAAAACTCGAATCCGCATTGTATGCTTTGTGGAGTTTGCAATATCTCCGTTAAATAATTATATTGACCTGAGTGCTGTCGTCGATTGCGACTCTCCTAGCGAAATATGTGGGAGATTAAAATCAAGGTGGGCCTCGCCGAGTGCTTCTTAGTTCGGATTAACATCTGAAAACGTTTCAATGTCTGCTGACCGTTACTACTACCAAGAACATTCTCATAGGCCGTGTGTAATGAGAGAGAAGGCATTGAGCAGTCTCCGTGAAGGCCATAATTCTGTCAGAGTGCCCAATGAGACGATCTAGTGGAACCACTATTGAGAAAGCCAATAAAAGGGGATGAGAATAGAAGCATGGCAGTCTGTTCTATGCAACTCATTCTGATTTATGCTGCTGATTATCCTTGAATAGAGAGAGTGAATCGAAAGCTCATTGTGGGGATGGGCGCCATCTCGATCTCCTTTAGACTGTCGATCGAAAATAGCATAGCAATTTACTCAAGACTTCCATGTGGTTGATCTTCTGAAAAGCAATGAGAATTCTGCTACCTAATTATGTTACATTCTTCTCAGGACATTGCCCCGCAATTAGTTAGAGCGAAGTATCACCAGATCCAGATATCCCGGCCAGTACGGGATATTGTGATGCTCGAACTAGAACTTGAATCATCAAACGACAATTTTAACTTTGCAATGAATGTATGGCAGATGATATTCCATTTCAAAGTATTGGAGTCAGGTAAATGACGTGCTACTACCGTAAATCTGCCAACTGTAAACTAATGGGAGCCGATTGCTGTAGTATTTCTGATTATGTGGGAAGCTGGGATGTGCACCGCATGCTCAAGCGCCCAATCCAGAATATCATCGAAGCGACGACATTGGTGTATCTTGTCAAAGTTGGGGTGCGGCTTGTCTCCGTGCCACCTATATGTGAGTACAGTAACATCTCCGGCACAAGAAATGGTCTGTCGCAACAATTCGACACAGTGGTCTACAAAAAGACGGTGTCAGCCTTGAAGATGTGTCCTGGCTCTGGAAGTTTGAAAGCATACCCAAATGTCCTCTAAGCTCTTCAGCGGGCACTGTAAAGAATCTATCGTCCTTGTAATGTTTGGGATAAGTGGCCTTCCGAAGCAAGTTCTGAAGAACATGTCAGATGTCGTCGGTACCGGATAGCTAGGCTACCTACAACACAGTGAAGTTGGTGAAGCACCCCAATCGATGCCATCACGCCGCCACCGTCCTCCTCAGAAAATTTGACCAGCGTCCCATCGTCTTTAGTGTTTACCAGAGGCAGCATTTCCATGGGGATTCTCATGGGACGTACTACATGCGATATAATTCAGTTTGGCTATTGTAGGGAAGAATTCAACGAATACCATCGTCTGTAATGCTGTCCCAGGCTGCAGTAATCTCCGCAGTGGGATGACCTTGGTATTGCATGGCCTCTTCGGAAGAGAGATTAAAGAGTTGCGAGTAGTAGCTGATAACACCGGAAGCGGGCGCTAAAATGGTTGGTTTGTTAATACCATCGTTCTAGAAGAAATTTGAAAGCTCACAAAAAGATGAAACTCGAGAAATAAAGTCTGATTCAATGTTGCGCTGAAGACGTACACCTTCGAGGAAGAATAAAATTCCAGAAGTAAGAAAGACAATATTCAATGTGGTTGTCCAGAAGAAGGCAGTCCTGGAACACGATCTCGAAGAGCGCGGCGACATGCTCCTCGGAAGCAACTGCTCTGACGAGGGTACCTCATCCTTGTCTGAGAGGAGGGAATAAACTGGGTGGCTTGTTTCTGGCATAACGAAGAAGGGGCAGTCTCACAGCCCCGGCTCTGTGTGTTAATGTATAATACGTGTGCTTGTGCGCTTCAAATGGAACAACCGATATTCCGTATTAGCCTCATTAGAAGCTCGGTAAGTTCCTCGACTCGTATGATATAATCAATAATCCCCGGACCGAACGTTGAAACGTTACCCTTTAGCTCAAACGCATGGACACACACGGATGGGGACAACTGCAAGTAAATATAGTAAACAAAAGAAGGCCCCTGTTTTCGGTGACCCTTGAGCCGAAGAGCTTCGTTTATATGCATTGTATGTATGACATGTTTTCTTTGAATTGCTCTTCATGGTCTTGTTGATGTTCTATGCACCCTCGACCAGGGTATTAATACTGCTGCTCGCAAGTTAGGCTCATCATGCATCGCGAAATTGGAATGGAGGAGCTAACCGTACCCTGTTCTGACCTCCGCTCTGAAGTCCGCTGCCTTAAACTCTCAGATCTCAGGCGTTGAGTCAGGCGTTGAGTCCCAGAACTGTCACATTGACTTCTGACGCCTTTTTTCGAGTACACATTTGAGCTTCCGATGATATCACAAGGAAGCTTTTTCATTGCTTCTCTGTTTTCTTATCTTTAGGTTGACTCCAGGCTCACAGCCTATAAAAATAGGAGTGTCTTTGCTTATCTGTAAGGTGAAAAGAAGAAAAATGGCCAAATAATGAATCCCTTCTCTTGGTTCACTGCAAGGGTTTTGTTTTTGAAGTGCCATAGCAGCACTGCAAAACCGAATATACTCCTTCAAGTTCTTTACCCTGGTCCAAGTATTATTACGAGGCAGAAATTGCACCATCCCCTCAGAAATGCTTAGGCTCCGAGTCCTCTGCCACGCTGAAGTGAAATTCCAAAAGACAATGGCAAAAAGCTTAGCAATGGATAGATTAGTGTCCCGTTTGAAAATATTACAGATGCTGGTATTCCCGGCTATACATCTCTATGCTTTTATCTTACATTCATGTTTCCAAAATAATCAGTATGAACCGGGAAAAGCGTGTCTCTTACCGGTGATGGTGAGTCGACAGCACATGAACAAGTCTTCATGTATATTCTGTATTGCACTCTCCAGTTTACTACTTCCTTCCATCATCTTCACTCACTTCAAGCTGTCTGCATGATATGTATGGGCCGATGGCCGACTAGTACATTCCAGAAGAATTACACAGCTATTATTGCCTCAGTCCTCCACTATTGGCAATTACATACGTAGTTGGTGCTTCCCTTCTCTCGACCTTAGCAAGTCATAGAGGTCTTAATGCCAGATCCCGCGCCGTGCTTGTCGTTTGCTCAAAGGTCGTCTGTTAGTTGCGTAGAAATTTGTACTCATATCTCGCTTGCCTCTGCCTTGTTCCGAACTTGATCTGTGTTGATTGTCTCTGAACGTTATCAAGTAGAAGTTGAGACTAGTAAAGGATAACGCGGCGAACGTCGGCGCCCTCCGTCTTGCTCTTTCCCATCATCGTCACCTTGCGCGTGATGTACTTGAGCGTCAACAAGACGACTATGGAGCTCTCAGGGCTGTCGTAAGGCTGACAGGCTGTGTACTTACGCCCAATGCGATCCTTACGCCCAATGCGATCTAGCTTATTATAGCTGCATGGTGTCGTCGGCCCGGCCCGCCAGGAAAGCCTTCTTGGTCCTCGACGTACATTGGCATGCTCTACTTTGGGAGAGCGAAGCTCGTCTTCGGCGCGCCAAAAGCTCCAGTCTCACTGCGCTCGTTACGCTCCTCCTTCTCGAGCTCCACATCCATCGCGCCACGCTTTGTGCCACGTCGAGCACTCTCTATCATGGCGAATTCTCATAAAGACCTGTTTGAATACACGTCAGGGAACTGAGTGTAAGTCTCATGTAGATTATTCCATAGCGTACATCTCTGACTTGTAACATAACTTTTTCAGCTATAATGATGCTCTTCACCACAAAGAACAGAGGCTCGCCCAGCGGAGTCTGTTAATCAAAGTCCTGCCAATGTCTTCAACTGTTCGAAGATCGCTGAGGGCGGGTTTAACCGTACCTTCCTCATCACCCTACGCGAAGACTTCCAAATGGTCACCGTCGTCCGCCAGCTCACACAACTTGAGTCGGTTATGATGTCGCTGTCTTTCCCCGCTGGCGAGAGCCTATACTTTACGAAAAACTTGGAGAAGGTTGCCACGGGGCTGGGCATACTGCTGGAGGACGATCGTTTCTGCATCGGCCCAGATACCAGACTGCCTCTCTGGTACGGGAGAAGTTCAAAGCTCGACGTGGATTAGGGACCCTGTACGCCGTTTTCTGCCTTTTCATTATTGCACCCTTGAACCAACCGATAACTATAGACCTAAGTGCCGCAGCAGCTCTCGTAGCAGGAGCCCACAAGGAACTTGCTTACCTGAAGCGGTTCGATCAACCGAAGCTGAATGAAGTACAGGCAAGAACAGACAAGGTTTTTGAGATGTGGCAGAACATGTTCGGGCTCGGGGAGGATGGCTGGGTGCGGTGTTGGATTCTTCTTGGTATATCGCTGACCGACCTTTCTTACGAAAGTGCGTCGCATCTCGTATCTTCGTTATTTTTGTTGACTCTTATAAATCGTTTTATTAGTGTCTATTTCGCCCCCCGCCGTCGCGAACTCAACAACGGTTTGAAAGTGGAGGGCGAGTGGATTCTGTATGGCAGCCTGACTTGCAAGATGGATGCTCAAGGCTTTATAACCGGGTTTATGAGGTGCGGTTTCGCATTAGTCTACAATTCTGGCATCATCTAATTTGGAGTTGCTTGGAGCTTTCGCCTTGCTCTGGCGGCCAAAACTACTATAAGTGACCCTGGGTCCTCGGCTCGATACAGGTTCCAAATGAGATAGGCCGTCCCGCTGGGTACGGAGCTCGTTTCAGAACACACGTCTTGGAAACGTGTTGGCGGCTCTTCCGCGAAACGCGATCAATACGATGCTTAAATATGCACATGACTGTCTTGGCCAGTCCGCCCCTAGCTTGTTTGATAGTTGGCAAATTGCCGTCGCGGATAGAGATCAGGACCAGCTTCGACTTCGATTTACTTTTGCAACACACTAGAACATTTTTGATGCCCTATTCCTGGCTGTACACCCATATGCTTTTATCTCAAATTCATGTATCCAAAATTGTCAATATGAGCCTGGAAAAGCGTGTCTCTTAACGGTGATGGTGAGTCGACAACACATGCACAAGTCTTCGTGGCTATTCTGCCTAGCACTCACCACTTTACTACTTCCTTCCACTATCTTCACGATATTTACGGGCCGACGACCGATTTGTGCATTCCAGAAGAATTATACAGCTATTATTGCCTCAGCCCTCCACTATTGGCAATTACATACGTAGTGGGTGCTTCCTTCCCTCGACCTTATCAAGTCAGTAGCTATTATTAGATCAGTGCTAAACATAGTCGTCTACTTTGTATTTCGGCTTTCCTCCGTCTTTCATAGGCGCAAGATTGACGACAGTATCTGGTTCGGAGTTATCGGTTGTTCTTCCTGCCTGTCTGGCACCCGCTGCAAATGTCGTCAATTTGGTACGACTCGGAGCTGCCTCGCTTGATATTCCCAAGGCGACGCGCACAATTACGAGAGAGAATACGACCCCCTGTTATTGACATGACATCGTCGGTAAGATTCAGAATTCCACGATTTGGAAATGTACTCACGATAACTTGGGTGACCTGGAAAGAAGTCCAAAGATTAGATGAGAACTCGATCGTGAAATTAAAACTCACTGCATCGAGAAGAATGTACTGCGCAAAACTGCCAGACAGGTACAACGAAAGGAGAATGATCAAGCATGCGGAGTATATTGACCCCGACTCGATGATAATCACCATGGCTGGTAGGACGCTGTCTCCAGACCTCATGATGCCTCGAGACCTGCGATGTACAAGCCAAATTCGGAAAGCAATCAACACTGTTAGGCCGTTTGATTAATGTTCCGGCTTGCATAGCTTGAAAACAGGTACCCAGAGTAACTTACGTGTGGAGCTGAAGTTCGTGAATAACGTCAGTGAGAAAAACGAAACGATCCAGTGTTGGAGGGAGTCTATGAATACGGGGTCATCTGGAGATGCCCTCGCGAAGCCCTGTAAAGCTCCAATGGCTACACCTAGAGAAAAGAAGAAGAGAGCAATAAATATCTGCATTCGGGTAAATTGGCTTTCTCATTACCTATACTGGCAATAAAGCAAATCAAAATTGGCGCAACTATTCGCTTATCGCCATTCCAAACGAGGTGCAATCGATAAAGCTAGGCGAGATATCAGTGAGCATTGTAACTGACAGTATTAGTCACTTTCAGGGTTACTGACTATAAAGGCATCCCCCACTAGCGTTTGTATGGCATAGGCTGTACTCTTCAAGACGTAAATTGGAGCGTTGACTTCGTTTAGAAAGGCCACAGGACCGCCTGGCGTTGTAGCAGAGTTGATGAATGCGTCTAGTACTCGTCGTAAGTCGGAGCCAACGTGCTATTTCATGAAGAACCAGTCAATTGAGTTAACTTGAAAAGAAGCAGTAGTGGAACTGCCTTGAGCCTGAATTAGCACTCACAATGGTCGCCAAAATAAACATGACAACAGACGCAATTAACATAGGCCTGTTGACTGCATCCCTAGACGCCCTGGACTTTTGTAGAAGAATCACCGTAGATGCAATGAATAGTACGATGAAGAGACCTGTAGCATATTAGCCTCTGTGAAAGTAGATTATATCTGTCATACCATAGAGAATCGATTCCACGAAAATTGAAACGAGGGATACGGTGTCTATGCCAATCGAGCCTGTGTGTTTTGCCATTTGTGAATCGAGGGGCTCTCCGCCGATCAAGTTAGACTAGAAGCAGCGGGTATTCAGAACGCACGGAATGGTATATCAAGGTTTGAGGGTAAAATATGAAATTGTTGCGGAACAACGGTTTCGTCTGTTCATAGAGAAGTAGGACGGTATGGAGTCACCGTATGGCAGGTCAAGGTGTCCATCACTTGCTCAACTATGAATAGTGGAGTCATGAGTAAAGAAGCCATTGTATGGGCGGGCATCTAGAACCTTCACTACCGGGCCAGCATGCGTGGCAATACAACACGACTTCGATTCAATAAGATTTATTTTTGAAAGCCGCATACCAGGCTGGCGCTACCTTTTCGGCTACCATCATCAATCTCAGCTGTTCCATCCTGATATTTATCATCAAAAATGTTCAATCGACTACTGTATGCTGCTCTCTCAAAAAAATTTCTTACATGTTTACTGATATTTGCTCAAGATAATCAGCTTTAGCCGCCAGATATTTCGTTCAAAATATATAATTCGGTTCATCAGACACATCCATCCATTCATTATCGACTATGAAGGTTGTCTACACACCAGACGCAGTGCCTCCCCTCCCAGTGTTCAGCCAGGCTACGATCTCTGGAGATCGTGTTTACGTCTCAGGTAACATAGGCTGCACCAAAGATTTCAAAATGGTTGAGGGAGGCGTCCAGGCCGAGACCGTAAGCTAAATCCTCGTATCTGCTAAGTACACTCGGGTGTCATTCGCTCACGATTTGACAGCGTGCCGCGCTGGAAAACCTCAGCATCGTTTTGAAAGCAGCCGGCTCCAGTCTGGAACACATCGTCAAAGCTAACATATACATGACTGATATGAAAAACGAGTTCCAGCTGATGAACGAGGTATACGCACAGGTACGGGATTAATCGTCCCGATTAAAATCTACGTGATTGACGCAATGGAACCATGTGTGATTCTAGTTTTTTTCTCCAGACAAGATGCCGGCCAGGACGTGCGTGGGCGTCGCTTATCTTCCGTTCGGGGCAGCGGTGGAGATAGAGTGCACTGCTGAGATCCCAAAATAGCTTCTACTTACGAGTGATGCCGTACCTCCGTACACCATTTATCTGATATCAGAATGAGCGAACAACCGTGGGGCGGCGTGGGTTCAAATATTTAGCTGTCTGGGTCTCAGTAGTCAGATCTTTGAGGTGACCTCGATCTCTTTTATGCAGGGAATTTTCTTTTCTCACGTTGTGATAAAATCTGTGTGAAATGAGGTGTTGATGTGGTGGGTTAACGTGATCCTCGAAATAGTGATCCTCGAAATATTCGCGGAGCTGGAAGTCCGATTAGTCAGAAAAGGCTGGTTGTGCGAGCCTTGGAACATGCAGTGGGCACCCACTCCCACTTGACTCCACATGAAGCTGGCAAACCAAACGTCTAAGTAATGCCAGCAAGCCATTTTTAAGACGTCGAACACTTGTTACTGATGGCTGAAGCGCTGATAAGTTATTTGTTACGATGCTTCGTTGAAGAGCTAACTATATTTGTTGAGAATGCCCCTGCGCTCCATCGATAGAATCTACGTGTGGCCACTGCAATTTGCGATCTTCTAGCAGTCAGGAATTTATCGCTATTGAGCATCGAAAGGACCTTGCTGCCATATTAGATCCCCTGTACTGATATACCGGATGGCAGTCCAGACTCCAATCCCCTCTCATTGGCTTCGTTGGTGAGACTCACGATGAACGACGAACGACATCATTTCCCAACAGCATATATATTTCCCGCCATATTCAAGCCTGGGAGCGTGTCAGGATCTGAATCTGGCGTGGCTTTCAATTGACACACATCTTCCGTATAATATAGATGTCTCTCCCGCTCTTGTCTCAAATCATCTTCTGTCTGCGGTCCCAAGCCATCCAGAGCACCCTATTCCTAACCTAGTCCTTGACCCCTTTAGCAGTGCACAAGGATTCCTGGGCGACATCTGACATACGCCGACAGATGAAGGCTCGATGCGTATACTGATTATATATCGGGCCTCCCCCTCCCTGCTACGCTTGTGTCGAGACTGTCCATGAATCACGTCTATGTATCTGCCAACACCTCCAAGCGAGAGTCCGAAGCTGATCGCACACAACACGTGAGCCCTCGACTTTCGCTGAAATTTATGCAAAGAGCCATATATCGTCCAAAGCAGTGACTTACCACCACAATTTTCTCCTAGTCAGTCCTGGACGCCTCTCGTAATGCACATATGATTCCTTGGCGGCATCTCTGAAATATACACAGGCAGGTAAGAGCTCGTCACCCGATGCACATACCTTACTGTATATCAAGCCATCCCTCCCTGCTGGTCTTAAACCAAGCGATCCTCCACGAATCAGATTTATGTATCTACCAACACCATCAAGTTGAGAGTCCGAGGCTGACAACCATACACACGTCCCTCCTCTGCCTTTACTGAAATTCATTCTTGCATGCAGCTTTATTCCGTCCAGAGCAGCGACTTACTTATCATCGCATCCCGCTTCTAGACCTAGCAGTCCTAGACTCCTCTCAGGATCCACATAGGATTCCTGGGCGGCATGATCATCTGTGACAAACACGCAGCGTAGAAGCTGAAGGCTCGATCCATCGTAGAGTATGCTTCCTTGCTGCACTGTGCACTTTACGCTCTTCACTCTGAATCCCTGCTCACATCGATGGATGTCCACGTCCTCCAGCCCCCAAAGACTAGATTTATTCATGCGTCTGGAATTTGGATTCTACCGACCGACGATCTGAGAGCGCGCACCCGCTGAACGAGCTGCGCGCTGACGATTCTAGAGTGCATAACAAGTCCCTAGTCCCTAGTAAGCACATCGACGAAATACAAAACGCAAGGATCCCCATAAACGCCTACTTTGCACACCCAGGGACAGAAACTGGGCACATGATCTCAGAGAGCACCACAGGGCACAGTAACGACATAGTATAACAATCAACAATAAAATCAAACGAGTGTGAGGCGGCGCGAGTGAAGGGAGCTCCGCATCGTGCGCCGCATAGCAGCAACACCCATGATTCCCAAATCCCAGCAAGCAATTTTCTTAATAACATTCAAACCAATTAACCTCCCCTCTCACCTCCGCCTCTGCCTGCGTCTACGCCTACTCCTTCCCATCCCAACAATAATTCTCAAAACACGACACACACACGCCCTCCCTCTTCACACCCCTCCTGCCCCTCGCGCGGTCCACCAGCGCACACGCCAAGCACGTGCTCCACTGTGCGCCGGCGGGGGTGGCGTTGGGCTCGAGCCCCAGCCCCTGCGTGGCGATCGCGAAGGACTCGTCCATGAACGCTTGTGCCTGCATAGCGTAAGGGGGCAATAAGCACATGCACCACTCATAACAAACAGGGACACAGAAATAAGAACAGAAATTAGGAAAACGCACCATCTCATCGCTATACTGCGTCACCGCCGTCGGGACGTCCGTCACGCCGCCCAAGCCAAGCGCGCGCCTCTGCGCCGACGGGCCCCCGTTCGCGACGTACACCACGAGCGGGGCGCCGCGCCGCGCGTCGGCGTCGCTGCACCCGAAGAACGTCGGGCGCAGCGTGAGGTTCTGCGCGATGAAGGTCTGCGGGGAGGACGGGACGGTGGGGAAGGGGTAGAGGTCGCCGAAGCGCGCGGCACGCGCGGCTGTGTTCTGTCGGTCGGGTGGGGAGTGGAGTCTTAGATCTCAGGGGCTCTGGTGGGAAAGTGAGATGGGGGAGGGACGTACGATCAGATCGCTTCCGTTCGTGAAGCTGTTCGGCAGATCCGCAGGCTATAATTTAAGCACAATCAGCATCACCACCAAAAAAAAAAAAAAACAGAAGAAAAAGAGGAAGAAAAAGCTCACAGCATCAACGGCGAAAATCGTGTCCACGCCTCTCGTCTTCATAATCAGCGGCTGGAGCGGGAGAACCTCGCCGTTCGACCCGCCGTCGACGAGGGCGACGAAGGATTCCTGCGACGCGCTGAATTTGCCCTGCAAAATTCAAATTAAATATTCGTTAAGAATTTGTTTTCAAATGTGCTTGATAGAGAGAGGGAGAGAGTGTGAGTGAGAGAACGCGAGAGCTTACCGGGTTCACGCCCTTGAACGGGTTAGGCACCGCGCCCGAGTCCATGCGCACGGGCGTCTGCGGCGGGAACGTCGCCTCGATGATATTGATGACCGCGCCCTCGGTCGTGAACGGCAGCAGGTTCGTCGTTCCTACAGAGGCAAGGGTTCAAAGGTTCAAAGTCAGGTTCAATCATCGCAAAACGAAACAAAACAAAACAAAACGAATGCGCATGTGCATGTGCACAAGCATGGCGCGAAGCGGAAACGGGAACGGGAAGTGCAACGCAACATTAAAAAAAAACACAGATGAAAAAAAATGCCGACGAAAACGAAAACGCGTAAAGAAAACAGCAACGCAACGCACCATTCAGCCCATTAAACACATTGCTCGACAGCCCAGCGACGTACGCCGCCTGGTCGAACCCATTTACACACTGCGCGGGGACGCGCGTGCGCCCCGCCGCGCCGGACGCGGGCGAGGAGCCGAGCAGGCGCGTGGGGATGAAGGAGCCGAGCGAGGGGTCCCAGGAGCCGGTTTCGACTGTTGGTGTTGGCGACGGAAGGGGGAGGAAGAGGAGTACGTCAGTATCTCGTCATATCATAGCACGACACGCCAACAGGCAACACAACAGTCAACCGCGCTCTCGCTCTCGCTACGCTACGCGTCGGCTCTCCGCGTACAAAAATAACCAACGAGAGAAACAGAGAAAAAAACTCACACATGTTGATCTCCCAGATCTCGCTGCCGACGGGGACGCTGTTGCCCGGGATGGTGTCCGCGATCTGGGCGGGGTCGTTCGGGTTGGCGATGAGCGCGGGCGGGATCGCGTTCGCGAGGATGATGGGGAAGGGCTGCGCGTGCGCTTTGATGGTCGGGCTAGAAGTATATGTAAAAAAAAGGAATGAGAAAAGAGAAACACAAAGACAAAGACACTTCAGCAATCAGCCATCGACGCTGGAAACGCGCTGAGAAAAGAACTGAGAAAAAATCGACACTGACACATTTTGGAGCCCAGAGAACGTAATCCCGTCGCCGTGCAAGCCAGGCTGCAGCAAGTCCGTCGCCGTCGTGCCGTTCACGAAGTGCCGCGCGATCATGCGCGTCCACGCGTCCGTGAGCGTCACCGGGAAGCCCGCACTATGCTTCGCGCTGAGCTCCGCGAGGATGGCCCCGATGAACGCAGTGTTATCGCCATCCGCGCCCCCAGGCCCCAATATATCAATACTGCTGAGGAACCCCCCAAACTGCGCGTTCGCAGCCGGGGCGGAGACGTTGAGGTCGAGGTCGAGGTGCGCGGGGAAGACGAGCGCGGGGACGGTGGGGAAGTCGGCCTGCACGAGCGCGGTGGTGAACCACGCGCCGCCGGAGAGGCCCGCGAGGTACGTCGCGGCCTGCAGCACGCCGTTCGTGCCCGTCGGGTGCGTCGTGTTGCGCGCGTCGAGGGCGGTGAGCACGCCCGCCGCGAAGTACGCCGCGCGCAGGCCGCCGCCGGACAGCGCGATGCCGAGCTTGGGGAAGTCCGCTGCCTTGCGGGTGGGCTTGGGGTCGAGGATGTCGGACACGTATGCGGGCAGAGCGGCGCCGCGCGGGAGCGCGGACTTGACGCTGCTGAGGTAGGTTTTCCAGGCGCCCGGGAGGACGGTGTCGGTCCTGGCGGACACATAGTTGCGCTCTTCGGTGGAGAGTGCGGGCCGCGAGGCGGGGCCTGTGGAGCGGATGAGGGTCTTGGGACAGGCGACCTTGATAGGGGTGGTCTGCGCGACGACCAGGAGCGGGAGGAGGAGGAGCAGCGCACAGCACAGCTGCTGTGTGCGTGCTGCGAAAGTAGCCATGGAGGGAAGAAAGGGGTGGGCGGTGTGTGCAGAGGACGGGAGCCGTAGACTAAGTATGCATTGGATTCGACATGCGTGGTACTGATCTACGGCAAAAAATAGTGGATGATGTGATGGATGTTGGACGGGCCTGTGAATTGGCCTGCGTCATGATATTGGTCTAAGGAAAGCAATTTCAAATGCAGACACCTCGGGCTAGTCGGCGTATCCCAACTGAGTTTGAATTCATCCGGACCCCGACAAATCGTCCTACTTTGCAGTCAAAATGTCACCAATAGTATGCTGACCGCCTTCAGATCATCGACAACGCCAACACATTACGCACATGGTCAGTCAAGCTGGAGAGCAACAGTTGGACTGGCAACACCTCGCCAACAACGAGCTAGACGCGGCAGCGTCTAAAATTTCAAATGCCAGAGACCCAGCTTAGCTGTTAGTCCCTGATACCTTTCCTTTTCAAGATGAAATTATTCGGTACTAGTGTAGAAGCATTGGAACGCCCAAGCCCACCAGCTAGATCAGACTACATCATAGATCCAAGAGGATCCAAGTCTGCTTGATATCGTCGTTGAGTTACATTACGGGCTCCGGTTATCGACTATGGTACTTACAAGGTATCCACCATGCGTATCTGTGTACAACAGTCGCGATGTTATGCATGGGTCAGTCATTAATCAGGGATTAATCTGTTTGAAAACCCAGGTTGTTCATTCACAAGACACTTTTGTGAGCTTGTCGATGAGGTTCGACAGCTTTCGACAGCTGCTGATAGTTACCATTCCGCCACCGCCAAACATTAGACCTTAATATTAATGTGTAACTGTGAACAGACACGACATTCTTTACGGTTTACTCGTTTTCGGTGCCAGCGACACTCATGCCCCCAGTGCAGGACTCACTGAAGGACGGTTCAAGCTTCAAGGATTGCCCTGAATCAGACAAACAGATAGATATCAAACCTTCAATTGGCGTGTCTATTTACTGATAGCTACCGCCTACAAAATTCACGCTTTTAGCTCTTCTTGAGGGAGTCAAGCTGCAGTACGTACGTGGCCTACAGGTCACAAATCGGTCAGCTGCGACACAGGGGCATCGGGACCTAGTATTATGGCCCGTCTCTCGACAAACTCCACATTTTCTGCCCAGAACAGCAACGCGTGCTAATTGGTCCTCGCGCCTCCGCCTTTCGGCCTACCTTCGATCGCCTCCGTTATACGTTTTTCACGGGGTCTACCCCGTAATAAAAAAAACAGCGGAGAGAAAAAGAAGCGACGTAGATGACCGCCTCTCAGTCTGATTGTAAACCTCAGACAGTGCAAGTCCAAAAATGAAACTCGTACTCAGCGTCGTCACTCTTTGAATATTCTATTCTGCCCACATTGTGGGCCATCCATAACGACCATTCATGGGTTGCTCTTGGAAAGGGGGGCTTCCAAATAGATTAACCCGTGTTTTCACGAAGCATGCATGTTTTTAAAATTTCAGCTTGATGATCGACTTTCAATTACATTTGCCATTCACTGATTCAGATTGACGCCGAGATTGGTTGTTATCCTCCCCTCCCATTGGATTTATCTCTGCGTGTCAATTAGATAATCCAGACAGTACATATGTTATAGCCAATCAGCAGAAACACCACTCGACGGAAATGTCAGAGTCGACGTCGGAAAGGGAGCGACGTCAATGTCTTCAAGCAATCTCTCAAGGGAGCCTGTGATAAATTCTCAAAAGAGACCATAGAACTTTGGAGTTTCGGAAATGAAATAGGAGCGCCGCGATGGTAACGCAGAGCGAGGGTTCTTTATATCTTGACCGTTAATTAGCACCGACTCCTTTCAAGTATCCTAACGAACTATTATTATACAATGTAGATAGCCCGAGAGGGGCGAGAGCGTAGGCTCTTCGTCTCCTCGTCTTCGAGGAGCTTATGTCGGAGGTGAGTGATAGTGCAGTAGTCCGCGCGCTCTTGCTTACTTATAATCGGTATTCGGGCCAAATACTGCTGGTAGAGCACGCCCAGAATCTAGTGAATCCATGAACACCCCCTACCAATGAATAAATTCTGATCTAGTAAGCATCCACGAATTTCAGTCAGCAGTCCTCTCCTCCTCGCAGTCGACTCGGCCCTTGAGCTTGGAGTTCTCAACTTCCGGAATGGCTCGAAATAGATTAATAGGTCGAGAAGTGGAAATGACTTTGGATAATACTCCCTGGCTTGAAATATTTGCATGTCCAACTCTGCCTCAACATAGTCTGTGTAACTTTAAATTTGACGAAAGTGAGGATGAAGTCATGCAGCCCCTAAGTCGCATGTGACAGGGCGATTTGAAGCGGAGACATAAAGCCGGCGTGTTCCGCTCAATGTCCTGTTCAACAAAGTCTCTTCAGATCACCCATGAGCTTACTTCAACGCTCAATTCACTAGAACGCAGTGCGACTGGCAACCGTTTCTGCGCGTCTCAACAGTAAACTGATGCTACGTATTACTCCAGGTCGCCGCCTGACGTATTCTCATGCCAGTATCGACTTTCTTCGCCAAATTACGCGTTTACACCAAAATTCAGGCTTAGATTCAGGCAGGAGATGGGCTTCCACAGTGCGTAATTGCCCATTTATGCATGGCTGTATACTGACGCCTTATTCATTCGTTGTATCCAATCAGTTCAGAAGGGATTCTCGAAAGCGGCTACTTCTCACACTGCATCCTCGTCGGATATTGCAGCTCGGCCTGGAGGCACAAGATCTCTCGGGTAATAGCCATCCACGATTTGCTACACCCACCACGTCGAAAAAGCTATTGAACTCGGAAATACGTTATCTCGGCAGAAACACGCACGGGGATTCTTTTCCGTTTCCCCTAAATACGAAGGGATACATGTACTATCATCTGGAGGACGGTAACCCACCCATTGCCGGCGAACTGCGGATGCGGATATGCGATGGTCCCTCTAACTTTGAAAGCGGGCACGATCTACCCAACATAGAGGGTTTTGGGCCGTGGTCTGTCCCACTGTATACGCTTGTTCGTAGGAAGTCGTATGCGGGTTTCGGCTACCTGCTATCGCAAGAGAAGCTCGTAGATGCGGATCTCCTCTCTGATATTCGGCGTCTGCCTCTGCGCTCGTTCGAGAGACCCCTGTATGACTTCGAGCAACCGTTTATTACCGATCTATCTCAACACAAAATCAATTTTACGCTCTTGAGTCGCAAAGTGTCGGTGCAGGTTGTGATACAGCATTCATTTGAACAGACGCTGCCAGGGTCCATAGTCTGCTATCCCTATGCAGGTGCGCATCCATTGTTATATGTATATGTATACTAGCCGAGTGCCTGAACGATTTGGTAAAAGGAAAGATCGAGGCTCGGTTTATACGATCGCCATTGCCAGAGGACGCAGACCATCCAACATATCTCATGCAGTTTCTCAAGTTCCTCACCCCCATACAATGTGTCATCCCGGAATACCAGTTACGCATCCCACAACCCCAAATTGGAGACGTTCTGCAGAGGCTCGACATTAGAAACGGCATATACCGTCCCTGGAAATATGTATTGCGGGAACGCGCAGGTGGTAAGGCCATTGCTGATTTCATTGGTATCGAACCATGATACTCGAATAATCTACGGAGGCGTATGCCGTTGAGCCGTTGAGCCAGGGAGAATGATGCGTGAAAAACAGTTCCTATTTCATTAATGGCGAAACGATACTTCTACACTAAATGCCGCAGATTATTATTTCCAAGCACCCTTTATAAGATCTGCGGCACGCTCTGCTATGGCATACACAGGTGCTTGCGTGTGCGCACTCGTCACGAAAGGCTGTAAACCAAAAGTTAGTCACCGATATCCATACTTCAGTCACACATCTACCCCACGCACCATTATCGACGCGTCGACTATTCGCAAGCCGGACGCGCCTTTTACGCGCAAGTCTGGATCGACCACACCATAGCTCGCACCTCGCGCAGACATTGCAGCCGATCCAACGGCATGGAAGCTGGTTCCCGCTGAACCACGGATATATGCCTCAAGTTGATCGTCCGTTGCATTCACCGGCGGTGAGATCTGCTCGACGATGTAGCCCTTCCATGCTGGTGCACTGTAAAACTTCTGAGCTAGTTTTATCGCTTCTATCATTGCACGGATATCGAAGTCTGTAGTCAAAAACCCGAGGTCAATTTTGGGCTTTCCGAAAGGATCAGCTGCGTCGAGGGTGACAGAGCCGCCTTTGTGAGGTGTTCATATCTTTGGTCAGCCTGCGGTTGTTTTTGTTTGTGAAAGGAACATCTCACGGGAAGTAGGAGTTACAAGGATCACCGACACACCACCGGAAAGGCCCTGCTGAGATGCCCGAGAAGAAGCAGTCTGGACAGTGTCAAAGCATTAGGTGCGACCAATATACACCAAATTATTAAGACCTACGTTTATAAGAAGCTCAATGTGTGGTGTGTTTTGACCCGCCGAAGGATCCCCAAATGCTTGGATTACGGATGAGTTTGACGGAAGGCGCGACCAACCAAGAAAGTTAGAGATAGTATTAGCATATGGCCCTGTTCTGCTATTGCTCCATTCAGCGAAAGCTATATTCTGCAGAGTAACATTCGTGTTGAGCCTGTTACACAGCATCATTCAGAAACAATAAATGAAAGTGAACCAACTAATCTTACGTATCCCAAACACCGTTCGAAGTCACCGAATATACTACCGCGGAGGCCGGCTGGTCGGTCAAATTCTTTCCTACGCTGGGAAGATGCAAAACACTCGTGATATTGAGATTTTCAAGAGCTGTGCGATCCCCAATTCCGGAGTTCAGAAGAATTTGTGGTGTGTTTATAGGACCAGCAGAGATTATGATTTCTTTCGAGGCTTTTAAAATAGTTTCGGCGCCTGTTTGTTTTTTTTTTTTTTAAAAAAAAAAGGTCATCTTGTCAAAAATGAGAACGTACATCGAGTGTAAAAAATGCTTACCAGATATTTCCACGGAATTGAAAGAGTTGTTGGACGTTCCCCGAACACGGAGTACCTTTGTATTCAATAGAACATCCAGATTCTTTCGACTTGTGTATGCCTCGGAAAGATAGGCTGTGGCAGAGCTACTCCTTGATCCATTGCCAATACTAACTTGGGTCCATCCTGAAAACGAACGCCATTTCCTTAGTCAGTACAGTACATATCTGTCGTTGATTTAAATGACTGACCCAGACCCAGTGGTCTTCCAGCATTCATGTCTCTCAAAAATGGAAAGGTATCGGGAAGTTGTTTCGGCACCTCTAAGACTCTGGAATCGATAGTTTGTGGATTAGTCGGCAAGGTGGTGAACATATTTCCATTATATCCGTGAACAGAAGGATCGAAATCCCCGTTCCCATGGTTAGCAGATGGAGTCCATCGTTCGTTCTGAGGTAGCATACGTAGGTATAATACAGCAAATGAACACCCATTTTATATAAGAGACATACCTTCAAGATGTATGGCATGAGGTTCTTCCATGACCAGCCCGGATCAGCTGTCACTTTTGCCCACCGGTCATAGTCATCCTGTGAGCCTCGAGTATACACCATGGCATCTATGAAGACGATTCTTGTTAATATAGGGCACATATAGCTGGAGGACGACCGTACTATGGGAGCTGCAACCGCCGAGTATGAAACCTCTCGGATAATCAATCGTCCGATTGCTGATCCCCGCCCCTGGAACCGTCGTAAAGTTCCAATCGTAGGTCGATTTGAAGAGATTCTCAAAGAATCCCGGTACAATAGCATTCAAAACACCTATGTTTCTGATTATAGCTTATTTTAGCATTGTCCTTTGACTTAAATTAGAGGAAAACGAACGTTGGTCCAGCCTCGATGAGTAGAACTTGAAAGCTTGGGTTTTCCGACAATCTATTTGCAACCACGGCTCCAGCAGTTCCTCCTAAATTTAATGAAGTTTAATGTTAGAATATAGCGGATGACCGCACCACAATTGTAGACTAACCTCCAACTATAATGAAGTCATATGATGTAGATGACAATTGGCTGACGTGTTGAAGCACAGCGCCAGAAACGCTAAGCATTAAGGGGGCAAGTATTATTAGAATACTGCATACTGTTTTCATAGTAGCGAAAAGAAGACTGAACATTCAAATGCCGCAGGTGTAATGGAAGCTTCCTTTCTTTGCCACCTATACTTATACGACCAATCTCACCCCACTCCTGGTCCAGAACAGTTGGTGAAACATATCGGCTGGTCATAAAATGCAAACGAACGGACTGGATAAATGTTTAAGCATATGTTGACTGTGAAAATGGGGGCAGAGTAGGGATCAGAGTACGTTTGTCTAGAACAGTTACGTTAGGGTGCACACTGACTTCACTAGGCCCCAGTCTGGCCATTCAAGTGTTCGTTCTATTAATAGAATCAGGCGCTAGACACTTGCAAAATATCTTGGCAATATTTATGTAGGCCGTCTTATCCATATCTGTTGAAAATGAATCACTTTATAACCTTCGAGGTTTCTAGGACGAACATTTCGATTCACGAATGCTCGAGGTATCGGAAATTTACATAAACATATATAAGCGGCACCACGGCCGAAATTGTCAGCTGCTCAGAAAAACTATTTTTGTGCCCGCCATCATTCGTGCGAGTAATTCATAGCGCCCACATTCCATGGAGATCGCTTAAGCGCGTAGAAAGTCTTTCTGCAAGTCAAATAGAATAATTAAGCGCAAATGACAGATGAACCGGAGCGAAGATAGCCTTTTTAAGACAACTCGTCGCAACTGGCCTGAGGCGGCACAAAAATCGAAGCGGAGATCGAGGCTGTCACCACATTTAATCGAACAAATAAAAGTTAGTTTGATTTGGTGACACATCACAGGTCTGATAAAGTACTTGCCCAACCTCTCTGCCTGTTGACTGTTGTGGTATGCAATACTCCAAACACCAGAATGGATAAAGCACCGCCGTCTCAGTTTAATAACGACGACATTGGAGGTGCCAGTGAAGAAGTTTAGAGTGTGATTGCCACAATACTAGACTGTCAGGGAGCCTGAAGTTGTGGGCCTCAACTGGATTCTGGGGTATATGAATAATTCAGATGTTCAGCGAAATGAGTTGACAATCGTGCCAGGATATGGGCGCTTACGTTCGGAGAATGCCGCGCAATTGCCTTGTTGAGGCTTTCGTAAAGCGCCATTAAGGCTGTTAATACTCCTGATGCGTTATCAAGCTAGGACTTTATCACTATTGTGCGAACGCGAGCATTCTCTCCGGTCAGCTTTGCTGATAAGCCAATTTCAATTTTCATCGTTTTGGCGCAGCTTCAGTGCCCATTCATTTCTTATCTAGCTGCTACTTACCTGGCAAACACGATAACACATTCGCTCGTCAGTTAGAGTCTTGTCGACTCAAAAGAAATGATGGTATTTCATCTTGCAATAAATATGAGTTGATGTAATACAGATAGAAAGGGGTGTGTGTTTTTCCCAGGTTTTCCTACAGAGGTGACTAATAGTGCAGTAGTCGGCTCGCTCTTTCTTACTGATGATCGGCATTCGGGTCAAATGCTGCTGGTAGAGCAGGTCCAAAGTCTAGTGAATCCATGTTGGACGCGACGAGATACTCCTACCAATAATTTAATTTTGATCTAGTACGCATCCACGAAGTTCAGCCAGCAGTGCTTTCCTCCTCGCAGTCGACTCGACCCTAAGCTTGAAGTTCTCAACTTCCGGAATGGCTTGAGATAGACTAATAGACTATGCTGGTTTTAGTAGTAGAATTAACTTTGGACAGTGCTCCATGGCTTGTGATATACTATTCCAACTGTGTCTTAACAGAGTCTGTGTAACAAATTTGATGAAAGTGAGGACGAAGCGAAGCTACCCCTCAGTCGGATGTGACAGGGCGATTTGAAGCGGAGACATAAAGCCGGCGTGTTCCGCTCAATGCCTGTTCAACACAGTCTCTTCAGAACACCCATGAGCTTACCGCAACTCTCAATTCACTAGAACGCAGTGCGACTGGTCACCGTTTCTGCGCGTCTCAACAGTAAACTGATGCTACATATTACTTCAAGTCGCCGCCTGGCGTTTTCCCATGCCAGCATCGACTTTCTTCGCCAGATTACGCGTTTACACCTAAATTTAGGCTTAGGTTCTGGGAGGAGGAGGATTTCCATAGTGCGTAATTGCTCATTTTTCGCCTTATTCACTCGTTGTGTTCCATTCGTTGTGTGCAATCAGTTCAAAAGTGATTCTCGACAGCGGTTACTCCTCACACTGCATCCTCGTCGGATATTGCAACTCGGCCTAGAGGCACTCGGAAATACGTTATCTGGGCAGAAACACCCACGGGGATTCTTTTCCGTTTCCCCAGAATACGAAGGGATACATGTACTACCATCTGGAAGACGGCAGCCAACCCATTTCCGGCGAACTGCGGATGCGGATATGCTATTGTCCCTCTGAATTTGAAAAGGGGCACGATCTACCTTCGGTTACTTGATATCGCAAGAGAAGCTTATAGATACCGATCTCCTCTCTTATATACGGCGTCTGCCTCTGCGCTCGTTCGAGAGACCCCTGTATGACTTCGAGCAACCGTTTGTCACCGATCTGTCTCAACAACACAAAATCAATTTTACGCTCTTCAGTCGCAAAGTGTCGGTGCAAGTTGTGATACAGCATTCATTTGAGCAGACGCTGCCCGGGTCTATAGTCTGTAATCCCTATGCAGGTACGCTTCCATTGCTATATGTATATGTACACTAGCCGAGTGCCTGAACGATTTGCCAAAAGGAAAGATTGATATGCTACTAAGATGTACTCTATGTGGTTGAGGCAGGCAGCACAGGGAGGCATGGAAAGCAGTTCCTAATTTCATTGACGGCGAAACGATACTTCTACACACTAAATGCCACAGATTGTCATTTCCAAGCACCCTTTATAAGATCTGCGGCACGCTCGGCTATGGCATACACAGGTGCTTGCGTGTGTGCACTCGTCACGAAAGGCTGTAAACCAAAAGTTAGTCAATGATATCCATACTTCAGTCATACATCTAGCCCACGCACCATTACCGACGCGTCGACTATTCGCAAGCCGGACGCGCCTTTTACGCGCAAGTCTGGATCGACCACGCCATAGCTCGCACCTCGCGCAGACATTGCAGCCGAGCCAACGGCATGGTAACTGGTTGCAGCTGAACCACGGATATATTCCTCGAGCTGATCGTCCGTTGCATTCGCTGGTGGGGAGATCTGCTCTGCGATGTAACCATTCCATGCTGGTGCGCTGTAAAACTTCTCAGCTAGTTTTATCGCTTCCATCATTGCATGGATATCGAAGTCTGTAGTGAAAAAACCGAGGTCAATTTTCGGCTTTCCAAAAGGATCAGCTTCATCGAGCGTGACAGAGCCGCCTTTGTGGGTTGTTCATAGCTTTGGTTAGCCTGGGGTAGGATTTTGTTTATGAAAGGAACATCTCACGGGAACTGGGAGATACGAGGACCAGCGCTAGAGCACTGGAAAGACCAGGTTGTGATGCCTGAGAAGAAGCAGTCTGGACAGTATCAAAGCATTAGGAACGACCGATATACACCGATTCATAACACCTACGCGTGGAAGAAGCTCAATGTGTGGTGTATTTTGACCCGCCGAAGGATCACCAAATGCTTTGATCACAGATGAGTTTGACGGAAGGCGCGACCAACCAAGAAAGTTAGTGAAAGGATTGCCATACGGCCCTATTCTGCTATTGTTCCATTCAGCGAAAGCTATATTCTGCAGAGTAACATTTGTGTTGAGCCTGTTATACGGCATCATTGAGAAATAACAAATGGAAGATGAACCAACTAATCTTACGTGTCCCAAAAACCGTTCGAAGTCACCGAATATGCCACCGAGGCGACCGGTTGGTCGGTCAAATTCTTTCCTACACTAGGAAGATGCAAAACACTCGTGATGTTGAGATTTTCAAGAGCTGTACGATCTCCAATTCCGGAGTTCAGAAGAATTTGTGGTGTGTTTATAGGACCGGCGGAAATTATGATTTCTTTCGAGGCTTTTAAAATAGTTTCACCGCCTGTTTTTTTTTTTTTTTCAAAAAAAAAAAAACGGACATCTTGTCAGAAATGAGAACGTATATCAAGTGCAGGAAATGCTTACCAGATATTTCCACGGAATTGAAAGAGTTGTTGGACGTTCCCCGAACACGGAGTACCTTTGTATTCAACAGAACATCCAGATTCTTTCGACTTGTGTATGCCTCGGAAAGATAGGCTGTGGCAGAGCTACTCCTTGATCCATTACCAATGCTAGCTTGGATCCATCCTGCAAACGAACGCCATTTCCTTAGTCAGTACAGTACATATCTGTCGTTGATTTGAATGACTGACCCAGACCCAGTGGTGTCCCAGCATTCATGTCTCTTAAGAATGGAAAGGTATCAGGAAGTTGTTTCGGCACCTCTAAGACTCTGGAATCGAAAGTTTGTGGACTGGTCGGCAAGGTGGTGAACATCCTTCCATTATATCCGTGAACAGAAGGGTCGAAATCCCCGTTCCCATGGACAGCAGATGGCGTCCATCGTTCGTTCTGAAGTAACATGCGTAGATATTATACAGTAAGTGAACATCCATTTGATACGAGAGACATACCTTCAAGATGTACGGCATGAGATTCTTCCATGACCAGCCCGGATCAGCTGTCACTTTTGCCCACCGGTCATAGTCATCCTGTGAGCCTCGAGTATACACCAATCCATCTATGAAGACAATTCTAGTTAATATATAGCACAGTAGTAGGACAACCATACTATGGGAGCTGCAACCGCCGAGTATGAAACCTCTCGGATAATCAATCGTCCGATTGTTTATCCCGGTCCCTGGAACCGTCGTAAAGTTCCAATCGTAGACCGATTTCTGAAGATTCGTATAGAATCCCGGTACAATAGCATTCAATACACCTGCATTTCTGATTATAGCTTTTTAGCATTGTCCTTTGACTTAAAATTAGAGGAAAACAAACGTTGGTCCAGCCTCGATGAGTAGAACTTGAAAGCTTGGGTTTTCTGATAATCTATTTGCTACCACAGCTCCAGCAGTTCCCCCTAAATGATATGCGAAGTTTAATGTTAGAAATACAGCGGATCCGAACCACCAATGTAGACTAACCTCCAACTATAATGAAGTCATATGATGTAGACGACAATTGGTTGACGTGTTGAAGCACAGCGCCAGAAACGCTAAGCATTAAGGGGGAAAGTGTTATTGCAATACTGCATAGTGTTTTCATAGTTGCGAAAAGAAGGCCGAATGTTCTAATGCCGCAGATGTAATGGAAGTTTCCCTTCTTCACCACCTATACTTATACGACCAATCTCACCCCACTCCTGGTCCAGAAAAGTTGGTGAAGTACACCGGCTGATTAACAAAATGCAGACGAACGGACTTAATAAACGTTCAAGCATGTGCCGACTGTGACAATGGGGCAGAGTAGGGATTAGGATTTGGTGCCCAGAGTACGTTGTATGAGAAGGGTTACGTTAGGGTTCACACCGACTTCGCTAGGCTCCAGTCTGGCCATTCAAGTTTGTTCTGTAGTAATAGAATAAGGCGCTAGGCACTTGCAAAATACGTTGGCAATATTTACTTAACACTCAGTATAGCCATCTTGCCCATATCTGTTGAAAATTAATCATATTGAAACCTTCGAGGTTTCCAGAATAAATATTTTGATTTCACGAAGGCTCGAGGTATCGGAAAATTACATAAACATACATGAGCGGCACCACGGCCGAAATTGTCAGCTGCTTCTCAGACAAACTATTTTTGTGCCCACCGTTATCCACGCGAGCACATAATTCATAGCGTCCACATTCCATGGAGATCGCTTATGCGTGGAGAAAGCCTTTCTGCGAGTCAAATACAGTGATTAAGCAAAAATCACAGATGAAACGGAACGAATATAGGCTTTAAATGAAAACTCGTTGTAAGTGGCCTGAGTCGGTACTTGAACTTTGGAATCGAAGCGGAAATCGAGTTTGTCTAGTCTCTCCTAGACAGACTTCGATATCTATGATGTACCCTATGGCTCACGATATATGAAGAGTTTGTCACCATTAATGGAACAGATAAAAGTTAGTTTGATTTGGCGCGGTATCCCAGGCCAGATAAAATCTTTGTGCACAGGGAACACAGCCAATTTCTCTGCATATGACTGTGGTGGTATGTAATAAAGCACTGCTGTTTTTCAGTTTAATAACGATGTCATTGGAGGTATCAGTGGGGAAAGTTTGGAGTGTGATTGTCGCAATATTCGACTGTCCGGGAAGCTGAAGTTGTGAACTTCTGCTGGACGCTGGGATATATGAATAATTCAGATGTTCAGCGACATGAGTTGACAGTCGAGCCAGGATATGGGCGCTTATATTCAGAGAATGCCGCGCAATTGCCTTGTTGAGGCTTTCGTAAAGCGCCATCAAGGCTGTTAATATTTCTGATGCGTTATCAAGCTAGGACTGTATCACTATTGTGCGAACGCGAGCGTTCTCTTCAGTCAGCTTTGCTTATAAGCCAGTTTCAATTTTCATAGTTTTGATGCAGCTTCAGTGCCCTTTCACTTCTTATTGTTGGAATCTGGGAATCAAAAGGCTCCATTCCTGTGATTCTGTGTGCTGAATGCGCCGTCGCAAGTATGTAGAATTTTTATATAAACTGAATTCTCCGTTACAGAGTCAATTTAGCTAGTATAAAATGTATTTACAGTATATAAGTAAAGTATTTACATTATTGTACGCTATGCGTTTATCTCCCAATCTCACAGTTTTTATCTGTTTGCTTTGGTCTTTTCAACACTTATCTAGCTGCTACTTACCTGGAAAACACAACAACACATTCGCTTGTCAGTTAGAATTTTGTTGACTCAAAAGAAATGATGATATTTCATCTTCCAATAAATATGAATTGATGTAATACACAAGGGGGCCCTGGGATTTCAAAAACCACATGGGGTAGATTTTTTTTGCTAAGGCCTCCAGTTGGGGGGGGGGGGGGGGGGGGGGGGGGGGGGGGGGGGGGGGGGGGGGGGGGGGGGGGGGGGGGGGGGGGGGGGGGGG
>JANCIO010000289.1:0-39527 GCA_027604855.1 Psilocybe subaeruginosa | reverse complement strand
AATTGGTGGATCTACAGCTTGTACAAGTTTTGATGTATTCCGCAAGCACTTTAGGCCTGGGTATATCCGGATTAGGGAGAACTGAACCCAAACTGTACCGTATTTGGTAAAAACCATGGGCCAGACACGGATCCGAACTGGTTGTATCCATGACAGGCCTTAATCAATCATGATATCCGGTTGTTGTTGGCAAGCAGCATCTAGAATGCTGTGGCCATGATTGATAAGTAGTCTTGAAGCTTGAGAAGATTGAAGTGGATCATGAGATTGGAGGAATTTGAGGAAGAAATCATGAACTGTCAGATCAGTGATACAGATATCCTCTAAAACCTTGTTTACCTGTGCAGTTGACCATGTGTGTTCTCTCTGCTCACTAATCACCACCTTGACCTAAATTCTCTCCCTCTCCCTTTCCTCCCTCTTCTTCTCCCTTTCCTGATAGTTGGATCTCTGTCTCCCTTTCCTCTGCTGAGACCTCCCATGCTATGAGGCTTTTTTTTGAGTTGGCATTGGTGTAGGTGTGAAACCATGAACAAAAGAGAGCTCAGTTGGCATAGAAATGACATTGACAGGTGTGGTAAAAAGAATCTGAGGCATCTGAACTGGGTGGAAGGGTGTTCAAAAAGAATTCCTGGGTGTTCTGCTGGGTGGCTAGGGAACAGTGTTGGTGTTTTTGTCATTATGCTGCCTCTTTTGAGGCATAAACAAAACCATATAATGTTGAGATTCAACATGTTTAATAACACAGCGTGTGACATGTGATGGCACATGCATGTTTATTTCCTTTTTGATTTTGATGTTGGACCTTGAAAATCTTATATCCTGGCTTATAGTTATTCCCTACTACTCTACATGGTGGAATATCCAAGCCATCACTTAGCCTCATCAGGTATGTTTTCAGAGACTTATTATTATTCATGGCTCATACTAAACAAGACAATGAAGTAGAGATATTCTATCTTGTAGACTGGGTTTGAGTCTATCTGCTGGCTAATTTGCAAGCATTTCTTTGATTCTTCTTACTCTGGTGTATTACCATTGATATCTCTGGTCTATGTATTTACTTAAGTCTTTACCAGAATGGAATACAAGTCCTTTACATAAGTAAAGACTCATTCTTCTGCACAGAGTCCCAGCAATTTCAAGAATCTATCTTTGTGCGAATATATCTCCTGTTTTGTCTTTAATAACCTGACATAAATGTGATTTTTGTTGCTATTGTAAACTCAGTATTTCCTGTTTTGTTTTCAATAACATGATGTGAATGTGATTTCCATTGCTTTCATAAAATCAGCTTCTCCCAAGTTATTTTTGCCAAATGATGCTTGACTCCCTGACATCACTTTTATAACATAAACATGAATTTTAAATTCCATTGCATTTGTCATCCAGCACTTTGATCATACTATAACTAACCCAGTGTTTGTAACCTAACAATTTTCATTTATAACTTCACAACTGCAGCTCTTTTAAATCTGATTTTCAGCACTTTCATAGAGACAGCTCATATGCAAAGTACAAAATCAGGCTCTGACATTGAAAATGTCTCTTTTTTCTCCAGTTTTTTGCATTGTGCATAAAAATCCATTCATTATCTAGCTTATAATTTTTCAAAGCCATAAAGTGTGAGGAAAGATGGTAAAAGTACAGGTGTAACAAAGCTCCATTAAGATCTTATTTCTGGCACACCCAGAGACAGCTCTCATGCACACTATTCTGTATTTTTATGTTTTTATGTTTAATGCAAAAGCCAAAATATTGTGATAAATGTACCAAAAGTGCAAAATCTGGCCCTAACATAGTAAAATAGCTCCTTTTTCTCTATTTATTGGTATTGTGCATAGTGAATTGTTCGGTATATGTAATTATAAATTTTTGATGCCAAAAAGTGTAAGCATAAGTAAGCAAGAATGATTCAAATCAGTCCCACAAAAAGGACTTGTTATGCCATGCAAAGAAATGGCTATCAAGCCAAATAAGATATGTATGTAACCATGATAAGCATGTATATTCCACTGTCTCTGGCCAGTTTCTTTTAATTTTTTTGCATACACTTCCTGTCACATACCTATAATGACTAATTAAACCATTTATTGCACTATGTGGCTATATTTAGACATGTTAAGAGAAGTCCTTCTACTGGGACTATTCTGGTGTCTCTTTCTTGTCCAACTGTAGTTATAACCCAAGTAATTGGGTAGTCTTGATCTAAAAGATAATATTAATAGGTTTAAGAAGAGATTAAAATGCATAATAACACAGATTAAGTGTAAATGTAGTGTAAATCTGGGAGAAAATGAGTACTGTATGCATATGAGGACCCAGGCATCCCATGGCTCAGAAACTTAATATATGAGCTTTAAATATTGATATAAATTGGGAAATTACTCATGAATGCAACTGTCTCAACAGTAACATAGTGATATTGACTAGTCAGTGAAGTGCTTACCATGAGGCAGTAAATATGATAATGCACATCACATAAAGCAAATAAAGTGCTTTGTATTTGTTCACTTGCATGTAGTACAGTTATAGATACAGCCTATATGTCTAGATATGCATAAATGACACCTTCAAGGAGTAGGTGATATTGAAGACTCAGAAAGGTCATATTTTGCATGTACTACCCGCAGTATATATCGTAAAATTTCAATAATAACATGAATATATAGCTCTTAACAGTATAAACATGTTACAAATAACTTAAAGGAAATCAGAGCAGTATTAACAAAGATATGCACCAAAAGACATCAGAAATGACAAAATTGATGTGAGGCTTTTAACTGCCATTTAAGTACCTGTGTTTGCCCCATCATTCCTTCGGGTTTTGTTTGCTCTTTCCACAATATCTTTGTTAATAATGCTCCGATTTCCTTCAAGTCTTTTGTAACATGTTTATACTGTTAAGAGCTACATATTCATGTTATTATTGAAATTTTACGATATATACTGCGGGTAGTACATTCAAAATATGACCTTTCTGAGTCTTCAATATCACCTACTCCTTGAAGGTGTCATTTATGCATATCTAGACATATAGGCTGTATCTATAACCGTACTACATGCAAGTGAACAAATACAAAGCACTTTATTTGCTTTATGTGATGTGCATTATCATATTTACTGCCTCATGGTAAGCACTTCACTGACTAGTCAATATCACTATGTTACTGTTGAGGTATTTTGAATTTTTTCTGTTTCCTACCTTCCTGCATGTTTAGAAGCCTTTTGGAGCCTTTTGGTTAAAGATTTTTCAAGTGGAAATTTTAGGACATGTATTTCATTTTGAGAAAATTCTTTCCATAGAGTTGCTCCTTGGTCTATACTGTACTGTTCTATTGTGCCCAAAATGCATTAAGATTGTTGTTATGGAAGCAGTTAAGGTTGGCGTCAAAAGACATTTCTTGCTTACCTAAGGGTGCTGGTTCCTGATGCTCCCTATCTTACGTGTGGCAGTAAGTCTATCCAGGGGAGATTTAACAACCAACTGGTTCTCATGGTAAATTTACTAATATCATGTAATTCTACCTAGTCTCAACGCCAACTAACAGGCCAACTTCAAGCTTAAACTGAGATTCCGACCGAAACTCAGATCAAGCAGCGAGAACGATGTTGTGGGATTGTACACATGTCATTTCATTACACGATATATACTCCTCGAACTTTGAGCATGACTGCAGATCTCGTGGAAGCAATCTGTATCTCTTTTGGCTTCCGTTGAACACAGTTTGTCCAAACCCAGTCATCATGTATACCTTTAACCCTTTCCCAGCCTACAACTTCGAAAAGCATTTGTTCCATCTACAAGATGTTACTTCAATTCAACTAAGACGTTGGGTAATGGATGATTTTATATGGGAGTGATGAGGCAGTCAATCGAGGTTATATTCATTAATTTCATTTAATATATTGATAACTCATCAAAAAGGCTGGCCGTTAACGTGAGTTTAGGCAATTACCTGGGAAGAATATTTTTGTCGCTGGACAATTAATAGATGCAGGTCATCTTGTACCAACTGATATGAGGCAATTTGATGTTGCTACAGAGCATTGTATATAGCTGGGTCCGTTGTAGTACAAGCTGAGACGCCACCACCCGATCATCAATCATCCGATGGCTCGTCATTAAGCAATGATGTTTATGAGTTACAGCCCCATTAAATGCAGTGGCAGGCTCAAATTTTCTCGCTGTAGTCTAATAGCTCTCACAGTGGACATATTATTGAACGACAGCACGGGAACGAGCTATCTTACCCCGGGTTTTATCAATAAACGACACGAACACAATCTCTCTCCACTTCAGTACGAAGTTGAGAAGCATTAAGCTCTATATGATGGTAATAGTCCAATTTTGATGTGTACAAGGTTTATAAACAATCTGTAGCTTCAAATACTGGCGCTGATGATACCTGCATTCAAACTTTCCCATACCCCGCGTACGCACGGAACCTCCCGTGTTGACGCGCCTAGTTCTCACGAGATAATGATGCGCCCACGAGTCGTCGTCCTGACTCGCTACTGATGGCAGTCTACATAGCCTATATCAACAGCACACATGGACACCTGAATCAACAGACGTGGATCGCGCTGATTTGGAGTAGTTATAGCCTTATGTCGTTTAACTATCCATAACGCATCAGGCGCTGGAGGGAAAATTTCATTTAACACGTCTGCCATGAGGGTAGAACTGATGGAATAAATGGGTCATGGGATTCGATATGCCACACTCCCTCATGCATATCTTCCAGAGAGAGTATGAAATACCCTCGAAGTCGGTTATATAAATAGATTGTACGGTTGATCTCTAGTAATTATCTAGCTCACTCATCCTTCAAAGCTTCAACGTCAACGTCAACGAAATCATATACATTCATTCTCTCTCACCAATTATTACAAACTAGTTCATGTAGTTAAAAGAGCCATGACTATCGGTAAGCATTCTCAAGAATATTCCTGACCTTGGTAAACGTTTACCTCCTATCCAAACGTCTTTAGTGACTCCTGCGATAGTTATCCCCTACATGCCGACAGTCCTTCCACCATTACCTCCAGATGTGGCCTCGAAGCTAGTATTCCCGTTTTATTCCTTTCCTGATTACAATGCCTAATCGTTTGCCCATTGCAGAGTCGGGCCCAGGGTAAGTTTCCTTTTCGACTACCTCAGGACTTTAATCCTGCACGAATCCGCTTCAACCACGTTGTTTATCTATACTGAGCCCCTTCCTTCAGCTAATAGGGTATCTATTTAACTATGGCTTATTTGGCCTCCTAACTATGCAAGTTTGTGAGTATATTCACATACGCTCTCCTTTCCACTCTCGTAAATGACGTACTAACGTGAAACCTATCCCGATGTGTCATCCCATTTCCCTACTGTCACCGGCTGTATGATGATACAGTCATGTACTACCTCTCGTTTCCCAACGACCCGGTTCGAAATAAAGTGCTCGTATACACGATCTTCGCCTTCGAAATTCTTCAGACCATCATTGTGACCATTTCTGCATACCATGTCTTTGCGACAGGTTACGGAAATTTTGCCGTGTACAATGCTGTTGAGCTGGCATGGCTCGACGTTCCGGTAATCAGCGGAATTGGTGAGTATTTTCTATTGTATTAACTCAGCCCGGTGGCAAGGGGAGGATACAGCACTGGGGGTGTGAGAGTGCTCTTCTGCCTGCTTTCTATAGTTTCTCAGAGAGCTGACAGAGGTCTTTATGACGTGGTGTAGTCGCGTTCATAGCAGAAGGATTTTATGCATATCGAATTAGCCTTCTATCGCAATCATACTATGTTGCAGGCGTAATCGTGTTTGTAAGTTCTGGATTCATTCACTTACACCTCATATATTCTAGGAACCATCACTAATTTTTTCTTTCAACTTCCGGTTTATTCAATGATGTTTAGCTGGCAACATTTCAGCTCGCTGGCTCAATATCAGCTGCGGTTGTCCTTAAAAACGCCCAAATGTTCAGCCGATTACTTGGTATGGACTATTCTATAACAGCAGCTGTGAGTTTCATTGGTCTTGTATTTTGATGCAGTGTCATAACGTTACGTATAAGTGACTGAATACGCTTGTGTGCAGATATGGAATGGAGGAAGCGCTCTGTGCGACGCCATCATCGCTATTTGTATGACGTATTATGTGAGTATGTTACCTCCATTGAGACAAAATGCTAACTGATTATATTCAAACGCTCATAGTTGACTAAGAGAGGGTCCGAAAGCATGAAAACAACGAATGTCATCGTCAGAAGGGTGATAAGATTAGTTATCGAGACCGGGACGGTCACAGGTAAGCGTCCAACTTCAACAAATACACAATTTATTTTGTCCCATCGCTCAAACCTCTCTTTCGTATCCCACACTAATTCAAACCCCACTTTTCCACATGGTCTTACATTTTTACATTCACAAAAACAGCCACAATTGCAATAATCAACCTCATTCTCTCCATCCTCCCTTCCAAGCCCGCCTACTACCAGATCCCCTCCGTCCTTTTAGCAAAGGTTTACTCGAACTCGATGATGGCTGTCTTTAACAGCCGGATTATCACATACGGGCGAGAGCATACTGAGATCAATGGCAACAACTCCATTGCCATGCCCCCAGTAGGAGGTGGGATGGGCCCCTTCCGTGCAAACCCGGGTGGTGTAAACGTTCATCGTCATGTAGCGCACGAGGGGGAGACATTTGAGCTCAGGGGTGCCATGGCAATGGGTAGCGCAATAAGTCAGAATGGCTCAAGAGACGTAGATGAAGAATACGGGCTAAGTGGTACGAAGTGATTACGAAATTCAAGCTTCAATGATGGTGTCAATGTAAAGATTATGTTAACAAAATGAAATTTCTTATGAGTTACGTATACATCATTTAAAGTCCCGGGCATAGAACTGCGAGATTTCGAGACATAAAAGTGAGAGTCCCATACACAGAATTATTGTAAGCTAGTCATGCCAATCCGACAAGCCGTAGCCGTTACACCAAAAGGGAACTATAAATACACTCTGGCATCTAGTTGCTCGGACTGTATATGAAGTGGTGAGCCGCCAGGCTTACATTTATCTATTTCATATATTCCAACTACTCCCATACATGACTTTGACCCAGTCTCAGAGTTACTAAGATCCTAATGCAATATCATACATATAGGTACGAGTGGGTGCTGTAGCGGTCGAACATGCATGAGAATGCCTATTTGGGCAGTGGGCTCGGCACCTACACTGTATGGAAAGCCGGACTGTCAAGCCTCCAAAGAGGTTGCCAAATATTGTGCGGCCATCAATGCCGAAACGGGCTTGCACGGATAGATTATTTTAAGGTTGTCAGGACCCTGAAAATCTTCTCTATGTAAATGTTCTATTGTTCATTTTAAAGTACTTGTGCCTGTCAAAAGTATGGAAACACAATAAAACTGTGCAAAAATAATGGATTCAGCACAAAGTCTGTATGGAAGATTTCAACTACATGGGTCAATAAATATATCCCTGAAGTCCCTCAACTTAATATGCCTCCCAGCAGGAGAAAATGCATAGTTTACTGGCTGTCTGGAATTTCAACTTTTTTCAGAGTTTTTCTTTAATTTGGATTTTTTGAGGGGACCAAATAGACTGTAACTAGAGTGTACTTTTAAAATTTCTGATTGTAATGTCCAGTAGTTGCAAAGACATGGACGGTGCAAGTTGGCATTTTTGGGCCCATCAGAGTGAATTCACATGATTTTTCACCACTTTGCATGGCTCATATCTTCACAATGGCTATGATTCAGGACTCAGAAAAATTATTCCCAAAATGCCCTCATTATGCTCTTTATATTCCCAAAAGAAGTGAAGCAATTAGATGACTTCTGGAGAAGTTATATTTTTACAGTATCATGAGATTGCTGGATTTCTCTTCATAAAGAGACATCCAGAGGCAACTATTTTCATACAAACATTGACTCTTTAAAGAGATATCATGCCCCAAAAAAATATAGCTTGAGTTCCATTTGTTGTGCTCAAATAATGCATTAAAGGTTGTTTGAATACTTTTGATGAGCACAAGTACATAATGAATGAAAGAATTGATTTTCTATTTAAAGTGGATAAACATGCTCTGCAGCCCAAACTCAGTGAGATAGCAGTATATTTGCAATATTGTTGCATTGATGTTGAATGATAAAGGCTTTGAATGTGGTCTTAATGTTTTCTTCTCCAAATAATATATCTTTAAATTTCCCCATTCAGACTGAGTCCATGGGCAGTTCTGTTTTAAACACAGAGAATATCTAGAAGATCTATCAAAAGCTTCTGGCACATTTTGAACAACTGGATGATGCACTGGATTTCATTGAGGAATGTAAAATATATCTGGCATTGTCAAAGCTCAAACTAATATACAGTGGCATGCAAAAATAATGTATAGGGTTTGTTATCACATTTGTTCAATGACAGCTGGATTTTTTTTTATGATTCAAATTTTAATATATAAATATGATTTGGATACATCTTTGTACAATATTTTGAGATCCTATCTTAAGAATTGGACAAGAAGGATAAGAAATATTAAAGATTGGGGTGATCAAAGACTAGAAATAGCAGTTCTGCTGACATAAAATATTACCAGAACATATTCTAGAAAAATTAGACTACACCATAATTTGAGTCTTAAAAAAATCTTCAGCTGTTCAGCAGATACAGCTTATTGAAATGTGTCCTTTTCCCATCTTTCCATGGAAAAATGCAGAAAAAAACCTGAAATCTACTCTTTACACAGCCCATATCTTGTGAAAAACTGGAGATTTTTTTAAGGTTCAAATTGATGTGGGTCTAATTATGCCAGACTATACACTGGTAATGGGGTTGAACAATCCCTGATAACACTGTTAACACATGACATGACATCCCACGGCCAATATCATCACAAAAGTTGAGACACCTGGGGTTGCAGCCTTGTTCCTCATTCACATCGCCTCCTCTTGTTCTGCCTTGTTCTGCATTTGCCTCACCTCACCTTGTTCCTTTTTTCCCATCTACCTCATTCCATACTCACCTTCCTTCATTTGCAGATGTCTGTTCATTCTTTGTCAGCCTCAGTTTATTGTGTTGCAATGTGATGCATGTTGGATCAGGTTGGCATGGGCCTGGCTCTGACTGACAACAGCAAGATGGGGGGCATGCATGACAGTGGCAGTGGGGTGGTGATGGTCAGAGGAAGAGGTGGGGTGGTGGGAATAATAAACAGACCAATGTGGCATCAACAAGTCACATATGTGATATTGTTTATCACTTGCCAAGAAATGCCAAGTAAATAGCTGTATTGGTATCTAGACCATCAAATTTTGGCCATTCACAAAGCCCATATGGCTTAGTTAGTTTAGTGTCAGCATCTAGTGTTCTCCAATGCCCATGTTCAATCTCTGTTTGTGTCTTTTTTTTTTGCAATGTAATAAAATATAATAAAATGTAAATAGGCTCTGGGGATCTCCACCTGGAGTCCATTTGAAATTGATGCTGAAATAGTGTATTCATATTGATATACATCCTTCATGAGTCAAATCCACATGAAATCCATATGGAGGATGGGAAAATCCAAATGAAGTTCCAGATGGAGTTCCACATCCTCCACATCAGCCTATATGGAGGATGAGTAGGAAACAGCATGGGTTACCAGTGTATTTTCACAGGTTTTTATCTAATTAGCTTGTAGCAACAAATTTTACCTTTTTTTCAATTTTTTGTACAAATCAGTGCAGAATTGAGTGAGCTACACTCCTGCCAAGTTTGAGCCAAAAGCAATGCAAACTGATGCCGTGACATCACGATTTCCGGGCTGCAATCACCTAATTTGGTGACTTTCCAAATTTGGCATACTCACCATCAATGTTGAGCTCATTGGTGCCCCAAACTTGCATAGGGCATAACTTGGTGAGTTCTCAACCGATTTGCATGAAATAAATTGTAAAAAATGGACAAAATTTGTGGTTATCTGATTAACATTAAAAACCCGTTATTTACCCCAGGGTAACCCGTGCTGTTCCCTACTAATTTGGGCTGACCTGCCCAAGCACAGATTAGATTACATATTGTAGGTTGTATCAGCAGCTGTGCATGGTTTATCTGCTAGAAAGCTGCTGTAGTTAGAAAAACAATGCACCTTTCCTGAAATGCCATTCTACATGGCTACTCAACAGGCATTCCGAGCACTTCCAGACACGAGCTGCTAGGGTAGACCGGATTTCCCTACTCCAATGGCCAATACTTAGAAGTATGGGATTGCATTTGCACCTCAGTAACTCTGGGGCTGAGCCATATTCATGTACAGGAGTGCATGTACCATATGGGATAGTGGCTCTATGTATGTAAATCCCACTTATATATCTTGGGTCCTCAAATTTCTACGTCTGGGATACTAAATTATATATCTGGGAACCTTGATTATATGTCCGGGAATTATCCGGGAACTCTTTAAATTCCAATCTATATCTAAATTTGCACAATCTATATACGGGGATTAAATATGCAATGGACACGCCCTCTCCGGGGGTGCCAGGGCGTAAGTCATTACCATCAATATACCACACCTTTATCAGTACACTGTCACTATTGTTTATAACACATTGCTAGCGTCATACTAATCGTGCACCAAACAGTCCGACAAATGATTATGGGAAATAATCAACCGCCCTCCCGGTTTTCAAATTGGAACACTGAAGCATGGAATCTTGAAGCATTTCACTCTAACTCAATTGGATCTGACCAAGTAGCAGCAGTACTGTCGTTAAGAACCATGGACCCTCCCAAGCACACGCGGTGGTCATTCTATGTAAAGCTTACAGGGGCCTGGCATTTGGCGCTGATTTTGGGACGCAGCGCCGACGATGGTGGGTGTTGAAAGACAGGCGATGTTCATGTCTGGGCATGGGGCATTTCTTCTTACTTTAATCAGATGATTGATGTATAATCTGGTGGACCAAAGACAGACAGTATTAACTGATTTGCTAGCCCAAATCAATCACTGTTCTACATTGTTATCATCGTCTTCTATCTGTCCATTTCATCAGTTTATGGAAGCTTCGTCACCTGACACTGAGACCGAGACCCGGAAGCGAGCTACCCAAACACTGATTCTCTAGATCTAATCAGGCACAGATTTGAGGGGTAAAGCTCTTGCTAAGCAGTGAAAATATAGTGTCAAGTACCCCAAGCCGTTTTGCGTGATATGGTAGCACAAGAGAATCAGATTTTCCCAGCGGCAGAGTTTCTATGCCGAACTCGGCAATGCGTCATGCTCTCAGCTCGATTCTTTCGGAGATAGCAGCTCTAAATTCGTCAATAAATGCATCGACCAGTTAAGCAGCGACAGACACCTGCCCACGAGTCCTCCTATCGGATTACCCACAAGATACACCTCAGAGTAGTTTGTAGTTAATTTTGGATTGCCATCGCGAAACACGTCTTCCGATTCATAGGATACATAGAAGTCACAGGCTTGCAGTGAAGACAGGGACTGAATAGATGTCCGTCGTTCCTGTGGTGATTACGAAGAGTTGAAGTAGTGATGATCAGACTTCTCCGGATGCCATACGTAAAAATCATTTATATAGACGTGTTCTCTACCGAGAAACATGTTCAATGGCTGTCTCGGGAACCCAATTCAAATATCTAACTGCCATACATCGCTAGTGCCGCTATACCAATCATAAATTTACTTGTTTAGATGTAGTCAAATTCTTAAACGAGACTAGTTTTGGATTTCTCTAGTAAACTGACGCCCAAGGGTTAATTTTCTCAGTATACGCAAGTCTACTTCTTTAGAGAACTATGCTTGGTGACGTCTATTGTACACAGCCCTGGATAAACGGTATATGTCGATATTCGAGCTTTCTCACTTGGACTCCATAATTATCTTCTTCATGATAGAGTACGACTGACACCAATTCATTTTGTGAATGGGCGTAGTGAGGTGAAGCTACATGTTCCTCATGTTTTGAAAGAGGTCTTCCTTGGCCATTTTAGGGACTCTATAGCGCTGATCCTAATTATAGCGTCTAATTATAACCGATCACCATGGTCGACTTAAAGATTGGCATATGTCACGGTCATAGCACATACTAGCCATTCAAGAATTGCTACCTAACGGACCTGAGTACATCTTTAGGCCTTCTCTGCGTCTTGAGATCAGAACTCCTCTTCTTGACTGATGAAGTGTGTGAGTTGTACTTTTATTGCATCTTGCAACCTTGTGTCTTGTTCGTGTCGTTGGTAGCATAGGCCGGCAGACGCAGTACTGGAATCTTAGCATAAACTCAAAGGGAGTTAGAGTATAGATGTTGTCCATTCCCTAAACAAGCACAGTTGGCTCCTTAATTACGAGGAATGCCGGAGAAACGTTGGAACCGATTGAAGAGCACTGCACTACGATGTAAACGGATCCCTGTATATCGTCTCGCACATCGTATAAGAGCTAGTGTTTAGTATGGTATCATGTGAGAAGCATGGTCCCTCGTGCTGACTGTCAATCTTGCATATCAACATCCCAGATGACGGACGCAGGAACCGTGATAGCGTCTTGGCACATCTTAAAATAGGCAATGGGATTTCCGTTATTGATCCCTCCCACAGAATGGCCTCGGCTAATGGACGACCGCAAAAGAGATATGTGGGTCCATTTCTTTGAATATTGTCGTGACGCCTTGGAAGAATACATGAGCTACCTTCACCCCGCTATTGAAGGGTCAGTTCATGCCCGATCTTGTCCGGAAAAACACCGTTCAACGGATCAACAAGAAGTGAAGAAGCTAGCCCTGTGGGAGGAAGGGTCTTTTAATAGACGCCAATAGGATCCAGGAATAGCCTATCAAGTCATTCGACGGGACAAGGCTCAATTAATTATAACCTGCTTGAATAATAGATAAAGTGAGTCCTTGGACATCGCATCCTCACTTCCCCCCTCCACTACCAAGACGACAATGGCTTCAAACGGTACCGTGGTTGATATTCCTGACGATATTGTCCTTAAGTATGCTATTTTCACTCTCAGTAGAATGACACTCCTAACTTACGCCCACTTTCTGCCAGGACTGGACCTCGGGTACGCGGGCCGGTGTAATCTATTGATTCCAAACAACGTGTTAAGTCCGTACTGTAGATTCTAGGCTTTCTCTTTCACTGGGGCCTTTTTGGAGCGCTATGCGTTCAAGTCTGTGAGTATAGAGAGCAGAAGAATAACGCTCGTCTCATATACAATTTGACTAGATCTTTATCATCTTGCGTTCCCAAGGGATCCCTTGAGAAATAAAGTTCTTGTATACACAGTTTTTGCTCTCGAGTTCACTCAGACCATGATGATAACGAATTCGGCCTTCACTGTCTTTGGAAAGGGTTATGGACAGTTTGCCGACTTCAACAAAGTTGACCTCGCTTGGTTCGAGGTACCAATTATTACCGGAATTGGTGAGTATTATTTCCTTTTCGGTACTTCTGGATTAACCGAGTCCTTCATCTCAGTCGCTTTTATTGCCGAGGCCTTCTATGCCTATCGCATCAGCGTGTTAGCTCAGTCTTACTGGGTGGCGGGTGTTATTCTTTTCGTAAGTCTTATACTATTGTCATTCTATTTCGATCTGTAACTAATCATAATCCAACTTGAAGCTTGCTACCTTGCAATTAGCTGGTGCTTTGGCTGCTGGAATCATTCTCAAGAGGGCCGTTCTCTTTAGTCGTCTTCTTGGTCGCTCGTACTCTATCTCCGCTGGAGTAAGTCCGTCTGAACAGAGTATTCGACTGTAAACTAATATTGGCTTAGATCTGGAATGGTGGAAGTGCTGCATGCGACGTGATTATTGCTGTTGTCATGACATACTATGTAGGTTCCAAAAATATCTACTGTAATTATTAGGCTGACGAATTTCTGAACGAACACAGCTGTCGAGGCGCGGGTCTGGAACAATGAAAGAGACCCACGTGCTACTCAAACGAGTGATTACCTTGGTTATCGAGACAGGTTCTATTACAGGTTTGTTAGGCTTACCCGTTTGCATCCGTTCGTGTCACATCTAACAATCGACCCAGCTGCGGTCGCCATTCTTGATCTTATTCTCGTCGTTCTGCCTAGCCAACCGTCATATTACCTGACCCCCTCGGAAACATTGGCCAAATTCTACTCCAACTCAATGATGGTTGTGCTGAACAGTCGTATGCGAATTGGCGTAGAGCCTGGCCTCGAGGGAGGGAACAACTCAACCACTGCACGCATCAGAACGGGAGGCACTACAGCCGCGACCCGCACCGTGGATACCGACGCATATGAGCTCGGCGATGGTGTTGTGGTCACTCGCGAGCAAGTAGTCTTCCCAAACGGTAAAGAGATGTCCAATGGTCAAAAGGGATACTTGGTTTGAGGGTAACGGACTCAACTGTCAGGCGTTACTGATTAACTAGCTTTGTAGTCTACAGACGAGTTCCGTATATATAACCTTTATCACGCCTTAAGCGCATTATATTTAAGCACCGCCATGTCGCGCCAGACGCTACTTACTTCTATTACGCGAGTCATGCCGGCCACCACTATGGACAAATATTATGTACTACTTCGAATGCATGGGAATATACTCGTGATTTTAGAATATAATTCGGCTAACTTTCTTAGCTACGCAGGAATCGAGAATTCTCCCATGCCATGCCATTTTGATGCGGCTCATATGAATATGGGCGGTAAATTGGTTCAATATTCAAGATACCATCTAAGGAGTCCTTAGTCATGAGTACGAATGATGTAGAAGCAATTCCAATGCTTCCCTTTTGTAATAACACGTCATCAACCTTAGGGTACCAAGTACGCGGTTTAAGTCGAAGATCACACCTGAACTTGAGCCAGTAGAATGTCTAGATGCCTTGTTCGGCTTAATAAAAATTTCTCTTCCTGGTGGCTTACTGGGACAGTCCGTTTATTTTGTACCGCAGCAGCACCTTAAGTGTACTAGATGTATTTTAAAACAGCCGTCCAGGAAATTTCGCAGACAATCTATGGCGACTGTGTGGCACAGGATAGTCCTGCCAACCTCTTTGCTTGACATGTAATATAAACATCGAGGAGCATATCACGGGCACACTATGCTCTGCCGACTGGGGCCAGCTCTTTCTGTGGGTCAGCCATTCTGTGACACGGCAGACACGCTCTATCTAAACGCTTAGGGAGTGCTGCGCAGAGCTGTCTCGAAATGTCATTCTATTAAATCCATCGACAATTGGTGCACTATGATAGAGAAATGACTACATGCGTTGAGGCTGATACAGCATTTCTCAATGAAATGGGTAAAGCTAGATGCAGAAATTATGCAATTTCCTCATGATTGGGCCAGATTAAAGGCTAGCCGCTAAAGTAGTAAATAAGCTCGGACAACTATTTTTCGAGTTTCTCGATATTTATTTTCCCATGGACATAGTGCCAGAGGTGGGTGGATGAAGCACAGCTGCCAAAGAATCTGCCGGGATGCAGGATCTATGAAAACTGCGCTCAAGCATTCTACAGAACCACATGATGATCACATTATTCTTGGTCCGCTCCCTGCTCCCAGACAGTCATTACTTATGGAGTACATCTATGACAAACACTGGCAGCTTGAGATATCAGCAGGGTAAGTAAGACCACTAAGACTCCGACTGCAAGAGTTGAGTACTTTCTGATAAGAGCTATATCTTCGAGTCATTCAACTACATTTAAGCACTGTCGAGTTCATTTTATCTAGAGAGTGCCTTGGAGTATAATTCTTACCTATGAATGCTCAGAGAGTTACTCCAAATTTGCTCTTGGTACATCTTCACAGAGGAAAGTGCTGGTGGACAATGTCACTATTTTTAATTAATTCTATTTTTAGTTTCAGCGCTGCCAATCACGCCCATCGAGAACGTTGGACGAGCCATATTTATTATTAAATTCCCCAACTGCATATTATTGTATACTGTACCCCTTATATCAAATTGACCAAATAATAATTCAAATTCGAGAAAATGCATAAAAGGCTCACATCGTCCCCTTCAAAAATTGCATTGATCCAAAGACACCCCCAGTAAACTTTCGACAATATCATGCATATCTTCCGCACCCTCTTGCTTTTAGCGTTTGCAGTCGCATTCACCAGCGCGGCAGTCCTTCCAGAAACCGAGCTCGAACGTCGCTGCCTACCAGCCGGCTCAACCTGCTTCCTGACCAACCCGGGGGTATGCTGCACCCAGACCTGCACCTGTGGCATTGCGTGCTCTATTTCCCAACAAACAGGTCGGACTCCAGCTGTAAGTGACTCAGAATTTATGCTGTGACTCCATCTGAAGCACTTATTCCGTATTCTGGATAGTTCTGTGCTACAACCTTTGAGGGGAACACTCCCTGAATGTCACAGAAGCCCGTGCAACAAGGATAAAGACGATCTCCATGTGGCAAAGGAGAATAAAGGGTTCCAATTCAGTTACACAGATGATAGCTTGTACTATTCTATCTCTCAGCGAACCATGAAAAATATTTTGCCGTAAGCCAAGACCTGAGACGAGACATAGGAAGCGGGAAAAGAGCCCAGTCCCTGTCAGCCTGAATCGTTAGTATCTCATCGACTGTATCTTCCAGAATGGAATGCAAGATTTTTATCCAAGTGATACCACAAACGATCGGACAACATGCCTAGCATTGAACAAGTTCGTAGAAAAGTTCAAGTCGAAGTGCATATATGGCGATAGACTTGAGCGAATCATGAGAAACAATTTGCCATTTAAGCGGCGATCTGAGGGTGAGACATATTCCAGAAGTAACAGATAGAAAGGCGGAGTAGATGCTGTCTCTCCAGAATAAGTTTTTACAGCAAGAACGTGATCTCCAGGGCAGTTGAGCCAATATCCGGACAACATGAAGAGCAAGCCAGGCGGCGTTTCGATTACAAATCACAGGAGACACATGGATCAGATTTTCGGTTTAGAAGAATGATAGTAGGAAAATCAATCTTCCTAACCGAAAGAGGCTAGAGAAAGGATGTACGAGAGAGGTTGTCAATACAAAGTTGCAATTTACATGATATAATAAAAATACAAAGCTATAGCACAAGATTAGATGGGTGACCTAGGTGGCACTACAGCATCACACGTCATCATCGACAAGGTCCCACCCATCCTCCTCATCCTCCTTTGGAGTGTCCAAGACCCTGTCTTTGGATTTCCCACCGCCCACCCCGTTTCGGTTTGCAGGGTGTCTCGCACGCGGTCTCGATGACGGATTAGCCGTTGTGGCCTGAAGGAGCTGTGCAAAGTCAAGTGGGAATGAAGGCGGTGTCGGAGGTGGAAGTGTAGGATACGATTCGTGCGATTTCCTACGTAAAAAAATTAGTAAAATATTCGAAGATTTACCGAAGATACGATAGATAGTACGTACCTTCCAAGCTCAGCACTGCAACAAACCATCCAGAGATTGCTGAGCACATCCCCGGCTTGGCTAAGCGGGACGTCGACGTTCTGGGTGAATGCCAAATACGAGACATTATAGAGCAGCATGGATAGCGCGGTCATGAATGATGACTGAGAGGATGATTCTGGCGGATCGGAGGCCAGCACTGAGGCAGCGAGGGCTGAGGAGGAGGACTGAGGTGCAGAGTGAATCCGCGATACTTGTTTGGGGTTTACTGGAGAAGGAGGTGTAGTTGGAGTTGGGGAAGAGGATAGGTGCAATGGATGCTTTGTGTACCATCTGTATAATGGTCGTTAGATACACAAAACGAAAGATTGGAATAATCATACCTGGCCCAACCGCCAGATTCACCACCTTTCGCAGCTCCTATCCAAGGCTGGCCGACACCTAGCTTACCACCTGTCCATATCACCTCAAACGGAAGCTTGATACCCAGATAGAAGGTAAGAAGTGACAGAAAGTGTATTGTATGTGTTAGAACCGCGTTGATGTGATCTGGGGGATAACCTGGTAGGCAGAAGTGAGCAACAACAGCAACAACAGGCGGCAAGTGAGCATAATGCTGCGTACGGCGTATATCCCCTGGAACGGGAAGGATCAGGTCCCCGATCGTCCATTCGCCTTTTGTCCCTGCCTTGCCCCCGATGGGCGGCCTACCACCTACTTCGACAACGTTGAATACCTCGACGAGCTCCTGAACCAGGCCCGCACGAGCTCGGGCGATGGTTGCTGAGATGTTGAATATGGCCTCAGCCTCTCTACTCGGGGGAAACGGCTGTGGCAGTGAGACCGTGGAATGGATATTAGAGGATCTCGACGATGTCTGAAGTTTCGCAGCAGAAATAGTTCGACGCCGAGATGCCAAGGTTTCCCGCAATATCCGTAGACGATCCCGTTCTGACACGATTTTCAGATCCATGGGTCCCGTTCCTTTCGATGAACGAAGACAAGGACTCACTCTTCTCGTTCTCTTTCCTCAGTTTAGCCAGACCCGTTTGGAGTTCTTCTACTTGTCTCTGACGAGAAGCGAGGGCTGCTCTGGTCAGTCGTGCTGGAGCCATAACCTCAGCAAGTGCCTTTGTCGCCTTTGAGACGTGTTCATCACGATCAAGGGCATAGTGCTTTGTTTGTTGTTGAAAATCATGCACGCTGCCCACGAATTGGCGGATGAGACAGGGTCAAATTGATAGTAAGAGGGCGAAGACATTACTGTATTTTCAAGCAGTTTTCGCAGTAGAATTGGCGCTGTTTGAGTTCACATATCTTGCAGTCCATAGAGTCTGACCTGGTCGTACTTGGTCAAACTTCAAGATTTGAATTTGGAAATGCGTGTGAGGCTGTGACAGCGGGTCTCCGTACAGCACGTGTGTCCCGTTTCAAGTCACAAGACACACTACGCGTCCCTATTAAGCACCACTATTGGCGCCGTAATGGAAGATATTATAGCTTGTTCTGCAATGAATGGAAGGCAAGCGGGTTCCATAGAGATCTTAATACCATGCTTTGGGGTGGTGAGCTAGACATGGACCAATCCTATGTCCAACCTTTTGAAAGAGGCGTGGCAAAATCCATTTTTGTAAAGCTTGGGCGCCAATTGTATGCCGGTGCCACCACGACATACAGAGCGCGGGGATAGAGATCTTATTTTACGCGAGAAATAAACTTCCATGAATAGCGCAAGTATGAGTGGCCAATCGGCAGGCACCAAAGGCAGCTCGTGTGTCAGAGTTAAATAAAGAGAATGTATACTGAAGACATTGGGTGTACGCATGTTTGCTACCGGGTCTGGTGCAACGCCGGTGTTTTGTCAATATAGTCATTTCGTATACACGATGAAGAAAAGCAGAACATTGAGTCATTGTGATTAGTGAAGGCCCTACTTCCATTCACAAGCTGTCACAGAGCCTTAATTCCCTTCTCGCACCAACCGTGTTGAAGATAGGTATTGAAACTTCGGCACACTTTCAGGTTCAAATTGTACCTGCTGTAATAAATGATCAATCCAGTTAGCTTTGATTCCATGATAGCTTTTAACCTTTAGGATTAAGCTACTGCCCGGAGTCAGATTGATATATATCATCATCATGATAGAAGTCATCCCGAGCTCCATTGCAAGGTTCTCGAGAGCTGGGAGTATATTCCAATGCGCTCTTACTCCACAACATATGACTGAAAGTATGGCATCTGATTCAGTCAGGTTTCAAGGGTTGAAAGATAGAGAGGGAATTATTCCAATCGTGAGTAAGCTATTCAGTATAATTATAGCGTGGTGCAAAATATCATGATTAGAAGACAGCCTATAGGCTCGCCCCCATGTCAGGATGGCAGATTTGAGGGTAGTAAGACATATATGGAAGAGTCACAGGTTTTATGTTTGTAGTCTTGATATACATACTACTACCGACTCCAGACTTCTTGACGTTTCTAACCAATAGCACTCGTATAGCCGTATTTGCTCTTTTGTCTCATTCTTCTAACCTAGTCTGATTGAAGAGGAATGTTTATTCTTAATTCAGAGTGAAGATTATCGGGATAGGGTCCTTCCACCCTGCTTTGCAATCTCTTCGGTTCATACCCGAACATATGATAGATGGCTTTGTTTTGTCGGTGCTGATCACTTTAGGTGTTCAGAACGTTCCTGGGAAATCACAAATAAATTTGGCTTCTAATCCCTGACAGTTGATGCGAGATATAGTAGAAAGGATACAGATCAGCATTTGAGAACGCATAGAGCACAGACCCTGGGTATAGCCTAGGCAAATGACCCAGCACGACCTTGGAAGTGGTAGAATGGCATTCGTCAGTTAAGACGACTTGATGGCATAACCAAGACGAACTTTCGGATCCAGGCTCTTCGTTGTCCGTTGACAATCGTTGAATGCTCAGATGTTGAATTCTAAATCCCGCCCACCCATAATCTCCACTACTTAGTCGCAAGGCTGGCGATATTCCACGTTCCCTGAACGCAAGCATTTTAGCTAAACTGTCATCAAAAAAATGACCATCTGCACCCAGTTGGAGATTATCATATAGTTAGATGATGGCATGCAATCGTTAAAACTTAAGAGACGGAAAACTCACCCAACGAAGTCGTGAGGACACAGAAGCCCTCCAAGCATAGAGCCTCCAAATCATTCAAGCTCCGATCGGAGCAAAATTTTATCCTATCCTATCAGGATGTGTCAGCGTTGGTAGAACGTGAACCGAACGGCAGAACTAATCCGAGTTTTCTCTCGCATGTCACCGCAGTCTTCAGTGTCCGCTTCTACCACAACTTTGAGCCACAACGACATGACACGGTACACCGACAACTACAAAAATTCATGCATCAGTGATAGTTACAGAAGGGGGAGACTTTGATTCAAAGATGAGGTAGCAATGGTAAGACCAATATGCGCATATAGTTGTTATTGTCAGGGGCGTAATGTGATTATGGTCATGCTTTGTATGTATTCATTATCGCTCACTCAAGTACTCATGGTCTTAACTGTATGACGCAATTATATCCTACCGCCTCTCACGGTATTACTCAGGCTTTCTCAGCATCGCCACAGTAGACCCCACCTCCTACTCCTCTCCGCCCGTCGACCGCCCGCGCGAGAGCAAGGAACTGAACAAGTACCCAGAACTTTCGTGCCTCGTCCCGCCTTTGTTCAATCTCTTCAGCCGTTCGCGCAACCGCAAACAGTTAACACAGCATAGCATTCAACGCCGCTGCGCCTTCTCAACAGATTGTTGATAAGATGGGTATCCAGTCCTGATAGACGTTCTTCATCAGTCTGTTTTGACTATATACGGCAATGTGATGTGCTGGATATGATCGCTTGGACGGGGTTTAATTGATCCAAGAAGGCAGCCTAACGGGTAAATGAGCTGCTGCTAGCGGTGAACACACGCCTGTCGCGGAGTCTGGGGAGCTTCCATAGGGCATGTTGACGTGTCTGTTCCGTCTTAGGCTCCTGAGCGCCTATTTGTATAGATGGCAACATTTTCAAGCAATGCAACGTCGGAAATGGTAAGTTTCGGAAGTAATTTATTGCGGGTACAAATAAGTTGACTTTCTCACTGTCAGATTCTATGTAACTCCAGTCGCTAATATGCGGTGCCATTATTGTTATCAAGAAACTATTACCTTATCCAAAAATTATGGAAGTGATAATTCGAGTGCTTGTGCCTTGGTATCATATGACTTAAAAAGCCAATTCAGCTGCTACGGCGCCCCCTTTCGACGGATTAATAGCAATGACTTCCCCCGATACCCTCATTTGCTTTACCAACTGTTTGCTACCGCAGGAGGATGGGAGTTTGGTTGAAAGGGACTTGTGGATCGATGAAGCAAGTGGAATCATCTTGGATGCTCAGGTATGTACCGCTCACCACGGTCTATGTGTTGGACAACTCATATTGGCATTCAGAAAACATTCTACACGCGCAGAGAACGGCCTAACAGGATAGTTGACATTGGGGGTAATATCCTCAGGTAAGAGTTGTGTCTCAAATACTTTGATCTTTTCTACCGGCCAAGTACTACAACCCGGATAAATGCATGCTTACCACGTCATCTGCTCCTTAGTCCTGGTTTTCTGGATATTCAAATCAACGGAGCCTACGGCTTCGACTTTTCCGTTTATAATAACGATGACGAATTATATCGTCAAGGCTTACAGATGATTGCCGAAAGAATAGTCGAAACCGGCGTCACTTCGTATGTACATCTGATAAAGCCATTCTAGACCAAATTGCTCAATATGGAGGCTCGTAGACTTTTACCAACTATTATTGTATGCTCCTCATCCCCCGCTATTGGACGTTCAGATAAGCTCACTCGCATATATTTAATAGACGCAGAAAAAATCAATTTACCCAAAGCTTTTGAGTCTACTTAAACCATTTTCCACACCAACCTCTGCTACTCTTCTGGGCTGGCACGCAGAGGGTCCGTTTATCGATCTCACGAAACGAGGGGCTCACGTATCTGCGTATATTCTTCCGGCAGTAGATGGATTCAAGTCTTTCGAAAACGTGTACGGTCCAGAAAACCTTGTGGACAGTAACGCCTGGACCGTGTCGGACCATGTCGGACCTGCTGTTCGACTGATTACGGCTGCACCTGAGGTTCTTGGCGTAATGACAGCATTAGACGAATTAACTAAGAGGGGTATTGTATTCTCTATGGGACATAGGTTAGTTTCTTGCCATGATACAGGTCCAATACTTAAAACTTCCTGGTCTAGTATCGCAACAACGGAAGTTGCAACAGCGGCCGTGCAACATGGAGCACGGTTAATTACACATCTCTTCAATGCGATGCCTCCACTACACCATCGAGACCCCTCAATTATCGGCTTGTTAGGAGCATCTCCCTATCTGTCTCCACCAAATCCCCTCACTCTTCAGCTTACCGAGACATTGCGGCCTACGTCGGAACTTCCTGGGACGCGTGTCGTCGACAGTCCTGTGGAACAAGGAGAATTTCCATCTCAAGCATCGCCTAAATCTTTTCAGGATTCTGGGATAGTATCTCCAGAAAAGAAAAACACCGTCCTGAACGGTGTGTACCCACCGTTTAATCATCCCATCAAGAAACAAAGCAGGTACAGCTTGCACCACGAGAAGGGCCAAATTGCAGACATGGCCTTTGAACGTCCATACTACGGGCTTATTTTGGATGGGATTCATTGTCATCCTAATGCCGTCCGAGTACGTATCTGGATCCACGGATTGTGACTGAGATTTACTGAGTTTGTGCTTCAGCTAGCCTATTCTTCGCACCCCGAAGGATGCATCCTAGTAACAGACGCCATGAAGATTCTCGATCCAAATATCAAAAATGGTGTATACGAGTGGCGAGATGGACAGAAACTCGTTAAAGAGGGTGAAAAACTTTATATAGAGGGTACAACTACTCTCGCTGGAAGGTGAGTCACCACGAATTCTTGAAAAATTTTCAACACTTGGACCCTGACAATACATTCTTTCTTTAGTGTTGTTACTTTGGATCACTGCGTCAGGAATTTATCTCGTTTCGCTGGCTGTTCTCTGGGGGAAGCTATAAAATGTGCCACATACAACCCAGCCAAGTTCGCATCACGATTTTTGTAGAAATTTCGCGTGCTGATACAACTTTACAGGTGTTTAGGTATCGAAAATAAGAAAGGAACTTTACGCCCGGGAGCCCACGCTGATCTTGTCGTTATAGATAGGCAAGGTATTATTCTTAGCACCTGGGTCAGGGGGACTAAAGTATGGAGCAAAGAGATTTGAGTTGGTGCTTACTAGAATATGTTTAACCCACGCTTCACTCGATTTCGTTGAACAAATGACATTCCTTACTGAGAGCTTCATTTGTAACTCGCACGCCCTGTCTCGCCGTGTCTCCCAGTTTAGTAAAGATGTTCGAAATCTATTCCAGTAGTATCAAAGACGCAGGGACACTTATTATTACTCTCAAAGCTGATACTTCAAACTTTATCATCAGAAAGTGCTCAAATATAGACTAAGCATCGTCATCATTTATATTTCACTCGAACATTACACTTTCGTACATCCGATACTCCCATGCACGAGTACCTTTATTCTGTAATCTGATCTGAGTTTTTCGCAGGGGCCGAGATGTATGGGCCAAATATCTTGCGAGCCGTGAGGGTGCCGCTCGAGGAGCCAGAGAGGTGGTCCGATACTGTGATTGCGATATTTTGTCACGAGGCGACTGATTTAGGGAAGCGGCCATCTTTTAGGATCATCATCGCACTATCTAATATGTCTAGGCTTGAAGATACATCAACTATTCGCAGAGCAGTTTGGGAAATCATTCACGGTACGAAGGCTCGGAGGCCTGGAGGGTCGAAACAAGAATAATATTTATGTTCTTTGCTGATCGACTCGCAACACTGGGGCATAAAGGCTTGATATCTGAGGGGCTATTGATAAATTTGGTACGATGTGCAGTTTACATGATCAGTTGTACAAGTATTCAATCCAGATTCCGTTCGGTTCATCCTCTTTGTGTCGCCTCATAAACTCCTAGGGCGGCTTGAATTTAAATGCGTTAAATAATCAAATATTACAAAGAATCAGTGTAATGCTTTACCTCCAATTGGTTCTGGGTCGTCCGCATTAAGGAACACAATGCGCCTTTCTACATTCTGCCCAAGGATTCCCCGGAGACCATTTCGAAGAACGTCCTCGAATTGTGGATAGAACACCACCATCCTGCAGATAGGCGTAGTACATTAATCATACAAGCGCTCCAAAAAAAATGGCCCATTGACTTACTCCCCGGTGAAAGAAACTACAATTGGATCCGTGCGGTCTCGCGCGTAGCCCGCTTGTGTGACCAGGGCGGCAATGGCGCAGGCACACAGTCTGATAGCTCGATTGGAGACCAATTGCGACACAGAACGAACAATCTCAGCGTCCTCATCTCTGATGATATTCAGGGCAATGCCATGATCAGCGAGGACCTTTCGAATCTCGCCTGGAGAATTCGCTGCATCGAGCAGGGGAAGGCATCTGCTATTGAAGCTTCCAGCGTCCTGGATACCGCTGGTGGTGCCGATCGAAAGAGCAGAGGGTGACTTCTGCTCGATGGAAACCAGGATTCGGCGGACGAGTTCGCCTAGGAAAATCCAGGATATGAGTTTCTCGTACAATTCGATGCCTGGTTCGCGACTATCCTCGTCCATGCTGTAATCGATGTCGGTAAGTGGCAAGATATTCCTCTGAAAAAGAAAGAATAAAGCGAGGTCAGATGCGATAAATAGGTCTACTAATAGGAAGTACGTGACATTACATTGCTGTATCCACCTATTTCAGTGTTGACGATCATCCGAGCGCTGGTTTGCCTGCCTAATTTGGTTATCTTCGAGGTATCCTCGACGTATGCGACGTTAGTTCCAACACCAAAGATTGCCGCTGCATTGATATTGGCGTCAAAGCGATTTACCTGATAAAAGAAAAAGACGTACACATGTAGCAGTTTTGAGCAGGGTGACCATATGATTCGGAGAGTAAGACTGTTACGGTCTATAAAGTGATATGTTTTAGTTCTTTAAGTTCGCGAGTCAAGAACATAAAAATTCTGACATCATTGACGATTGCTCCGCATTTAAGGTCCAATCCCCTGCGAACAAAAGCAGCTTCTAGCAGCTCGTTTACCTCGAGACCAGGCCCGTCTCGAAGATTGAGTCCTTTCCCCCAGGTGACGAGTGTTGCCCTGTTAATGTTCGTTCTCTGGACGGTGAAAGGGAAAGAAAAGCCAATTGGTGTTTGGGATGCGGGTCGTATCCCGTGCTCATTGAGAAATGAGTCGACCGATATGGCGACCTGATCTGTTATTATGTTCATATTAGTAACTGAACCGTGAAATCAGATGCGAACACTGGCCAAAATATCCAGCGGATGTTCCGGAGAAGGCTTCGTTGGGAATCTGGAAAACCGTCTCTCGCCGAGAAGATTTGTTGTTGCCATAAAGGGTGATTTCGGAAATTCGTCTGTGTCAAGTGGTTGAGCGACTGCAAACAGCCGCGATTGTGAGACTTACAAGCTCCTCCATATGATGTCGATGCTTAGAAATGTCCTAGACAGAGGTCATCAGCAGAGGCCAGCAGATATAAAGGACAACCTTACCCGGCCTCGCTACCATCGGGGACGTGGGTGACGTAGGTGGGTCTGGGTTTAACTATGTGGGTAACGGACATAGGCTTGACAAATAATGAGACGACTCTTACACCATTGCCACTGGACGGTTGAACTCCCTCAGACCAGCATTGAACTCTTCTACGAAGGAGTTAGTGATTTCGACTAACTTAGTGTCAGAGAGTTGAAATGGAGCTGTGATGTCGTCTAGAGCAGCACGCGCGGCAGGTGATATTCCGGACATGGTTTGCATACACAAGAAAAGTTGTTGGGGCGATTCTTATATAAATTTTCTCTGCTACCCGTAATATGGGTCTTTTCTGTCATAGGCTCAGAGTAGATGAGTCTGATAATAAATTTTACAGGTATTCTCACACCAAGGGGTTAGGATAAAATGAGAAGAAATACTGCTATTGCCTACCAATCATGATATTCTACGATAGAAGCAAATTCAAATGAATGAAATTGGAGCTTGCTTCCCACAGATTCGGTACTCCATCCATCAGCCGAGGACAACATAAGGATGAAACATGGAAAGTCTATAATTTAGGCGCCAAATGTAATGAATGAAAGGCACAACGGTCATCCGTCTGTCAAATGTTATGTTTTTGGGGTGATAATACAGATATGGAAAGGTCATAGGGTGAACGTTTAGCAGAGGGCGGCCCTATCATTCTCTTAGTGTAAATTCTATTTTTGTAACGCTTGGGCGTCAATTGTGTGCCGGTGCCACCACGACGTACAGACTGCGGGAATACAGCTCCTATTCTACATGGAAGATAAGGAACTATGAATAGCCAGAATACGAGTAGCCAATCGGCGGGTACAGAAGGCTCTGTGTTTGTCATATTTAATTAAAGAGGACATGTACGGAAGACAACAGGTGTACGCATGTTTACAACCGGGTCTGGAGCAGCGCCGGTTTCCTCTACAATTTCCTCGGATGTACTATGAAGACAAAAAGAACTTTAAGCCGTTGTTTCGAACGTATCCACGCTCATTAAATCTTGCTACAGAGTCTGAGTTTTGCCATCGTACTGCCAGTGAGGGTGGATAATGGTATTCCAACGCAACGCTAACTGCTAAGTGTACTTGTTTAATCAATACCAGATTTAACAGACTTTCAATGACAAGCTGGCTTTTAACTTTAGAAATTGGCTGATGAAGATGTGAGATAGAATACACTAAATGTTTATCTTCATGATAGAAGCCACCCAAGCAGTACATGAGAGCTGGAGTGTATTCCGAGGCGCTCTTCTTCCACGACTCTTGAATGGAAGTATGCCATCTGTCAAATTTCGAGGGGTAGAAAGGAATGAAATAATTGTTCCAATTGAGTAGACTATTAGTATAAGATGAGCGCGTGAGCGCCCAAATCACGAGAAGATAGTCTATTGGTTCATCTGCATGTCAAATGTCAAATTTGAGGGTAGTAAGACTTGAGTAAGTCGTATATGGACCAGTCACAAGGTGTTGGTCTGATATACATACTACTCCCGACTCCAGAATTTCTTTCCAATACTAATCACATCGTGGTCTTCTCTATTTTTGAATGCCCTTCTAGATTGAAACTGACAGGAAGGGGGCCCGCATGTTCGTTCTTTATTCAGATTGGGGTACTGCATCCGTTATTATAAAAATTAGTTTTGTAAAAACCGCAAAAAAAAAAAGAAACGGAAACCTATGTCCTCTTTCTCAAAATTCCGTCACAATTTCTTTCCATCTCAGGTTAAATTTAGGCGCCAACTCTTGCTTTAAGTATCCAAAAAATCGGCCCGAAACCGGAAAACGCGGGAAAATCTAAAACTTTTATACCTAAATTACTGATGTGATGTTATGTGGTGTATTTTGTAAAGCCGAAGTTGGAAATGGAGTTTTGGTGGATGTGAACTTGCCTAAATGTGAGAACGCACCTGCTGTACTAAATGCATAAAAGAGGGACACCGTCTGTGGAGGCGACTTCCCGACACCGATCTACTTCTCTCAGTATTTTGTCACACTAAGTACCAGTTAGTATAGGTTTGTGTGATCCTTGACATCCTATTCATTTGCCATAATAACTGACTATCTGTCTCTACTCTCAGGAGAATGCATTACAGCACGGCTCTCTTTAACAGCCTGCCCTCTCTCCAGACCGCCGAGGAGCAGTTCAGCTCCAAAGATGCCAAGCAGCACCTCGAAGGGCCCATCCGCAAGATCTTCCTCGACTTCGACGTGCAGACCAAGTACGGGTTGGCCCTCCTACACAACCATTTCCCACTCAAGGAGGGCCAGCGGCTCGTCGACTACCACAGTACAGCGACCGCATGGGAAGTCGACGATGACGTCTCTGTAGTTTCCCGCAAGTACAATGGCCAGGTCGTCCCACGGGCGTATATGTTCGAAAAGGACGACATCATTCCGTACGAGTTCACCTTTGTGTCGGGTTCTGTCGAGGAAGATCCTGTTTCCGGCGACGTGCCATTCTTCAATGCACTCAATCAGACGCTGACCTCCCTTGGGTTGGAGAAACTATTCGGCGTTCGGGATTTACAAGACTACGATAGCGAAAAGACCGTCGAGATCACAGAGGGGGAGGCGAACATCATGCTTCCACGCAGCACCGAGACCTTCACCGACGCTACTCTCCTCGAAGCACTCTGGGTCTTTGGCCCAAAGACGACGCCTTGCTACTGCGCCTGCTACTGCTTCAGACCGTACTGTGGCTGCGGGCACCATGTCAACCATTACTAAGGAACATCGGTCATAAACGTGAGGTATAAGGCAAGTTTAAATGTTCTTCAGTAATTCGGACTAGATGCATTGGCTAACTGAAGATCAACAAGAAGCATTCAAGAGTCAACTGATTCCATACGCTCCCAATTCAAACCCACTTAAGTAGTCCTTGGCGGATCATTATGTATCGAGTTTTGTATGAACAGGTCAAAGTTTTTCTATGCATTGCTTTCAAATGAAATTGTTAGGCTCGCTATTAGTGTTGACATCGACCGATCCATCGTTAGGTCACCAGACGACTCAGATAACAATCACAGCTCAACGCTCAAACTGGTTCGTTCAGATACCCTCCACTTTACATATAAACTTCGCAGATCGGTGGATGGTTATCCAAATTGGAATGTTGCTCCAATGAAGATGCAGAGAATCCCTTTCCTGTGCTTAAACACCCAATGTAAGGCGAGTTTTTCCACTTTCTGTTGCAATCCATATGAGACTTGACTCTTAGCATAAGTCCTAAATCTCGTGCTTAGTCCCTTATAGACCTGATTTACATAGCTGTTAAGGCTTTAAAGATGGAAGTCCAAAATGACCTAGACTTCCATCGAGATTGTTGACAAAAATTAACTGTCGGGACTCGAGGTTGTGATATCCAAGACCTAATCAAGGCCGATTCCGAGCTTGTGTGTTAAATTGGGTTGGTCTTATTATTATTCAATGTGGACAAAAAGTATTCAACAATACGACGCCAGCAGGATTCGAACCTGCGCCCTCAAAGAGGAACAGATTTCTAATCTGTCGCTGTAACCACTTAGCTATGGCGCCATATGATTGTGGCTCGATCACTGCCACCACATCATGTAACCTAGCCTTCCAAGCTCGAACAAGGACACATAGGGACATATCAAGGTCAGAGATAGACAGTAATCATATTTCATGAGATACAGCGGAAATCGATCGAAAGAGACAAGAGATGCGAAGCTATAAGGTACGCAAAGTTGTGGATATGGGAGTAAATTCCTTTTTAGGAAAGGCTATGGATCATCGATCAACTTCGGAACATGTCATTGCTTTGTCATTGCTTGAGAGTGGAAATTTGAATACAATTACAAAAGGATAAAGTCCGACATCCTATTTTCAGTTTTTTTCCACCTATGGCTTCACCCAGGGCGCCAAACCACTGTCTGAACATCACATACACACTTCCCTGAATTCTGGTCCCATATCCTCATACTTTAACCCTCCTAACCTCCCATCTAACCTTACTCTCCCTCTCCTTCACTCCTTCCCCGTCTCCTGCGGCGTTCCCATCCCTTACAAGAACCACAACCTTCCTATCCCCACCCGCCCCAGCACCCGGAGCAGTCTCCCAATGATCCACCCTTCGCAGCTTCCGGCACTTCCACGCCAGCAGACTCGCAATCTCATCGTTCTTGCGCAAGCGACTGCGCTCCATCATAGATATGTTGGGGCTGATGTGCGGCAGCGGCGGGATTGAGACTGGTGTTATCGGGTTACCGTGTGTGGAGGGGGAATTGGATGTGGAGTCGGCGGTATCGTGGATGTGGTACACATGTGCATGCGCGGCTTGTCCACCTCCACCTCCACCTGTTCCCATGTTGCCACCAGCACCGGTGTTGCTCGTAGTCATCCCTGAACCAGAAACACCACCCGCGCCGGGACCCGAACCAGCAACAGACGACACCTCATAGAAGAACCTAACACCATGCATGCTAACCAGCTCCGGCAGCGTAGCCATCAGATCCGTCCACTCCAGCATATTCCGCTCTACAACACCACCACTCCCGCCGTTCCGCTCGCCACTCGCCCCAATCCTCCGCCCGACGTCGAGATACTGCACGCCGGGGAGACACCCCACCAGGCGCTTAACTTCGTCGATATCGTGCCATCCGAGAAGCTCTACGCGGCGGATGCCTGCGCCTGCGCCTGTGTGTTTGAGGTTGTGCATAAACGCTGCGTCTGGCCCCATAGACAATGCGTTTAAATTGGACTGAGCGGGAATATGTCCTGAAAGCTTGAAGCCCTTGATGATTTCCAACGGTCTCGGCCGAGCGTCGCCGGGTGGAGGTGGGCATTGCAAAATGGCGTTGATCACGTCCCTCGAGGCCTTGATTTCTCGCAGATGCGGCAGAGACCCTGCAGGGAGCTTAAGAGGGCTCGACCCGTTCCCGTTCCCGTTCGCAATGCCATTTCCATTTCCTCCAGACTGTATGACAACATCCAGATGAAGCACCTCCAGCATCGTATGGGCTGCTAAGAACGCAGATGGCGCCGCAGGCGATATACATCGGAGGTTCGTGAGCGTCAGATGCGTGAGGAGGGCGAAGCGCGGGAGAGTGTCGACTAGAGAGTTTGCGAGGAAGTCATCTGCGAGAGGCCGGGCGCGTTGGATTACTGTTGCGTTGGGCATGACCATATGAGCCTGTGCGGTTCCTCCTGATGTGCGCGGTGTGATGTACGCAATTTCAATATTCTATGAAAGTTAAAGGACATTAGTATTGTTCAAGATGAAGGTGCCTTGCGGATAAAACCATGCCTTTAGATTTGAGCATTGATACAACATTGCGGAGATACGAGTGAGCTCGGGTAACTTGGACGCTCCGTAACTGTGAGGTGTCGAGCGAAATACCACACTTTCCATTGCCGACAACTAAAGGGACAGCATGAGAAGCGCACATCGACGTAGATAAGGGGAAAGAGTGTGTCACACGACGTACACCATTTGCAGAAACTCTGGTTCTTATCAGTCCCCTATTCGCGTTTCTCCTCGAGTCGTTCACTCCCTCAGATCCGCTGCTTTCTTCCTCACTCTCCTCATCCACGCCGGCCCAGAGCCCACTTCTCGGCCCAAACACCAGGTTATCACATATCTCAACCGACCTCAAATGTTCAGCGCGCATCATAAGCGCTGGCCAGACGCGCGCGATTGAAATTGGGGAATGGTTGCAGGACCACTTAAACTCTTTTAAACCTGTCATACGAAGAAGAGCTGAAGCGAGGTAGCGTTCCTGTTTAGTGTGCATGCGGAGCTCGTCGTCCGTAGATTCCAGATCTGTGCCTCCCCCTAAAGTGGCCGAGGAGGAAGATTGCATGATTGTGCGTGGGATCAGCATCGTTGAAGGACGATGGGGACCGTTGTGCACAGCATTGGACGAGGCTGGAGTGCGCTCATCGATGATTTCGAGCTTGCGTACGTTACGGGCGAGCGAGCGGTGCGTGGTGAGATGGTTCCAAACGCCGATAGAGGACACCTTGCAGCGAATGACACGATACTCGAAGTGTCTTGGGAACACGATGTCGTACAATCGCTTACAACCTAACCCGAAGTTAACCAAATCCTTTCTCGAATCGACATGCGAGAGGATGGCGTCTATAATCTCGGTAGGCTGTTGGATGAGGCCGAGGCCGGGAGAGGATATGACTGCCGAGTTATCGGTTGCGCCAGTAAGAATCATGTTGGGCGATAACACACGCACGCCATGATAAACAAATGGGTCGAGGACGCTGACAAGATGTATCGAGAGCGCGTGTTCAGCTGGCGTCAGCTTAAACTGGCAACCACCAATTCGTGTGGGGAGCGATGTCAGGAGCTTCAGGAGCACTGTGAGTGCATTTACAGGGTCCGTACGAGGATGGTCGCTCAGTGATGTGCTTATCGATTGATGTGAACCATTCAGTTGGGGCTTGCGCGCGCGGGCGGTACGAGTGGTAGCTGGAGGCGTGGGCTTGAGCTCAGGCTTTGGAGGAACGACTTTGGCCTTGGGACGTGTTTTGACGCTAGACAGCGGGGCGGGACGGGAGGGGGGAGGCATTTCTCGCTGGAAGGGAAAACAAAGTGTATCCGAGCCATATATGCCTGACTTGATACCCTGGGAGCCTCTGGGAGCTTGTAAGGATCAAATTTACTAAGACTCGTGCTGGTGCGAGTCAGGCCTCGGTTGCATCCGCGAACGTGGAAAATGCTTGAGATCTGGAGTATCTCAGCAAGATCACTATTGTTCGCCTGGACCTTACTCGGGAGACAATTAGTGTATGTAAATATTTGGACTCGTAGCTACGGTATATAAAGGACAAGCAGATGTACTTAGTAGCTAGTTTTCGCCTCTGAACGAGAATAGGTTTAACAGTTCTTACCGACCGACTCTCTGCGAAGATTCTAACCCCGTGTGAAAATCTATTGATTCCACAGAGCTGTACATAACCTGCGCAGTTTGTCCGCATGGTTCCTGATGGCGGTGTGGAAACTATGTCAGGGTCATCATTTGTGACGACGGAATAGGGAAATAACTGGTCAGGTGATATGACACAACGCGTTCGGAATTCTTGCAACGCGCGTCGCGTCGCTTCTCTCTCTTAACCAATTCAAGCATAGATGGAAGGCTTGGATACTACCGCTACTGAAAACTTATTACACATACAAATGCCAATCTACGTCTCAGATTTTTCTATCTTTATCATCTGCATCATGGATTTGTCAGAAAATTGTGTGGCACAATCATCCATGGACTACGTGGGCCACTGCATCGAACAACCATGGATGCTTGTTATAGCTATTTTTTAGATTTTGTGAGTAGAACTTGACATACCCCTAAAATTTATCTTCTTGCTGATATCTGGTGGCACTAAATTCCAAGAATTACCAAGGGCCTTCAAGCTTCAAGCTTCAAGTCCCGTCGTTCATTGTGGCACCGTGGCACCGTCACTATTTCAGCCGAGTGACGTGAAAGTATCTCCCATTATCATTACTGTAACAATGGTTTGGCCCTCCCAAGCGTGATTTGTGGCCCGTTCTTTATCAACGGCCCCCTCTTTCATATATAAGTACGCCTGTTGTTTTCCAAATCAGACATTCCCCACTTTTCGTCGTCTCCTTGCCTTTCCATCCCGTCTCTCTAAATTTCCGGATTATGCCATCTGCAAACCATTTAAGCACTGTCACCACTTTCTCCGACTGGAGCCATGCAGATCGTGTAGCTATTGATGAGTCTGAAGCGTCTGCAGCCTGGGCCGCTATTCAAAACACTCACCTCGAAGATCAAGACCTCCATGGTGCTCAGCAACGAAACTCAGTGGCATCCATATCCACTCAGCCTCGTGGCTGGTATGGACCCCACGTCTCTCGATATCCACCACCTCCCCCGCGGCCGCCCATTCCTGTTCCAAGACCCACCACCATACTTTCCACCCAGGAGGTGCTCCCTTCACAATTATCTAGCTCAAGCTATGTTACACCTTACGTCGAACCTTCCTCTAGCTACAACGACAATCACTACATCCGCAGGAGATCAGTCGGCGATGATGCATCGGAAGAGTTCCCTCCACGTAACGATCCACTCACTCCTCGAAAGATGGGTGGAGACGTACCGTATCCGTATAACAGCACGGGCTCCTTCTCCGCGGCCGGGTTCCAGTTGAAGAGGGATTCCCTCTCTCCTTATCCACCCTCAGGGTCTTCGACCAGCTCAGGCGATCAACCCCTCAAGATGCCTCGTAGAAGTGGCCTTGTACTGTCAGCAGCAAGCACCCCTCTCATTGAATATAAGGAGGATCAGTTCCCGGAATATAAGTACCAGGTGACTATTCTCGATTGTATTCTGAATTCCATATTTTTTGGCATCTGACGATTTTCTCATTCAGGCCAACGACCTCGTCGAAGTCTTCATAGTGATTACCAAGATCAACGGAAGAGATATTCCCAGGTGGATAATGGGAACCGTCAACAGCTCTGACATTCTTCCTGGATGGACCGCCGTGAGTTTACGACACATCTCTAAAGCTTCTGTTATTCATATCTTCATGGGACTGGCAGACAGGTGATAGAATCTACGATATACGATATCGCATCAAATATTACCACCCACAAAACCCATCGACGGAAATATGGGGGATTTTTAGTAATGTTGAGATTCGCCGGCTCGTTCCTCGTTTGAGTAACACGCCTTGGCCGGTAGAGGGTGTAAGTTCCAGCTTTTCTATGTATAATTTGCGTCTCATTACCAGCTGATTGTTGTCTTGTTATATAGACTCTGCTCTTCGTTAGAACAAAGATTTTCGACGCCTCTGAAGGCAAACCGAGGAGCACATGGTTTCCGTGCGTATGTTACGTGAGTTACGTCCTGCAAATCAATCCTTCAGAACAAATACCCACAGTCATCTCTAGGATTACGGTGTCATCGCATTCGTAGGCGATTACACAAACGCAGTAGTGCCCTCCGACAGTCGCTTCAGATCATGCACTGAGAAGGCACTCAATGAGATGAGGAGGGACGGTTCGAGGCTTCTTTTTCCTTGGTCTGATTTCGACGAGTTTCTTGGGTCTATCGAGCGACCTGTGTTTAGGCGCTAAATGACTACTTCTGAAATATCTATCCAAGCCTTGACATTCTATGGTTAATTATTATATCCATTTTACACCCTATATGTTATTGAATTCCGGAATATTCTTACACAACTTACGCTGTTCAGCGTGTTACATGCTAGCTACATTATGATTTATATTCAATACGAGTTCAATTAGAAATTATGGAGAACCGCATGAAGCCCCATAAAATGCTTTCGATCTCGGGTTTAATGGTCGTGTTCACTGAGAACTTTGCTATTTCCATTGGGAATGGACTGGCCTTACGAATATGTATATCTAATTTTCTTATTTTCACTGTCTTCGTAACTCTGTTCGTCTAACCCTATCCCTAGGTGTTTGACCGGATGCTACCCAAGTTGCTCATTTGCAGTCAATGGCGGTGCCGATTGTAGCTCCAGGGAGTGTCTGAATACAGGTAATTGAAGTTAGCGCTGCTATAAAGCAAGGATGGTGGGATCACACACAAGGTGGGAACAGCAAGCAGTAACTTGTCGGACGCCACAATCAGCATCGGTGAGGACACAGTTTACTTTTGCAGTCAGTCAGTCAGTTTCCAACTCAGTATTCTGGACTTGAGACCACTCACTGCCGGCTTTTCCTTCGGGTGTGACGCTTGGGACGATGATATCGCAGCAGTAGGACTTGCAGGCAGCGGTGTCAGTAGCAACCGCCGAGGCCATGAATGGCAAAGTGGCCTGGAGGAGGACGAGAGCAATGGCAGATGTGAATTTCATTTCGAGTGTGCTAAAGGGACGTCAAATGGGTAACTTTCCGATGTGCCACGTCTGCCTTTTATACATCTTTAGGGCATCTTTAGGGCATAGATATTCCATTTTTGGACTGCGAGGCGAGATAATCTAAACCACTCTCCCGTGTCATGTTCACTGGTTAAACAATTCTCACGCCGTGTGATTTATTGATTCTATATGATCGGGGTGACTCAATTGGCCTATGGAAGAGTCTCATCAATGGCCACGACATGGGTTTGAATGCTAGTTGGCAAGCCGTTAAATAACGAACGAGGCAAATATCGGATGGATATTAGGTCCGATTCCAAACACCTTCACAGTCGATCTCTCGTTTATGTAACATCGAACGAAGCTTTGATGTTGCACATGAGGTTCTGTACTAACACATCTATCAATTGGGGTGCTGGGGTGTTCAGGATGTGGTTCTTTGAGGTCATCCACATCGCATGAATCTGATGAATCAAAATCCTATTTCTAGAATCTGACTAGATCACTTCAAATGCAAATGCACTGAAGAAGGCGTAAATGCATCAGGCGATTGGAACCATGGATGCACACTGGGATGGGTTATGAGGCATAATAGAACCTGTCTCAAAGACGCTGATAGATTAATGATAACTTAATGGTGCTCAGTCGAATAAATAGGCCGCTCATCGTCGAGGAATATAGAAGATGATAGGAGTCAGTACCCTGACTCATAAGGCTGGATAAATTTCAGGGAATGTTCCGCACATCTACATTTTCACGCAGTGAGCCAAAAAAGATTCACCAAAGTATATTGGAGGTGTGATCTGCATATGAAGGAAGCCCAGAAGCGTGGGGTACCTCACGCATATACAATCATGTCTGTTGCGTCGACCAGTAATGTCCACGCCACGCGACTATGCAAATAAATGCTTTGTTTAATGGAAATTTTGCCGTACATAATGAAATAAATATGCTTACAACCCTCGAGACTTGAAACAAAATGAGCTATTTTGAAGAGTCAGCAGATGTTGAACATGGGAAGGGAGTCGGAAGGGTGCAAATGAGAGGGGAACGAACCTAAACCTATCCTTGTACAGATGCAAACCCTCAATATACTTTGCACCCGTGCGTCTTAGCACTCTGACTGCTTCTTGCACGTTAGTAAACTGATTCAAAAAACAACCCTCTATACAAATTTGGCATCCTCATATATGGGATGGTCACCAGTCTAGAACGAACCGCGGTTTCTGGGTATAGCTGGACAGCCACGTGATGAAATAGGAATCAAACGTTCCTGGATCCTGTTTTGTTATCTGTTTATTATCGCGTAACAAGCAGTCAAAGTGCTAAGACGCATGGGTATAGATGCACTCCACTCCACGCTATTGTATCTACTAAGACTTAAATCTTCGAGAGCGGTGGACTTGTTGATATTATTGTATTCTTATCGAGTAAGTAATATGCTCCTATACAAAAGATATCATCCCCTGACCTTCTGATACGGATACGCGAAGATATGATCCTTTTTTGAACGTTGAGTAACGATGACCCTGGACACATACACGAAGTCAAAGTAGGACAAACCCCGAGGCCATAATAATTTGATACCCCACGCCTTCTGGAGTCGCATTGGTGGGCATTGCAAATGTCGAAGCACACGTTAAATCTCTCAGTCTCCTTTTTCTGTGCATCTCTTGCCAAAATGGAAATCAGAAAGCCTTCTCGGCTCTTCTTTTCGATTCTCCGGTACTTTTCTCAAAGAAGGCGCAGACACTTATCCCGATATATCCGTGAATCCTTTTCTAAGCCTATTCGAAGAAGAGGTCTTGCCCCTGTTGAAGCTAAACACTGTTGGATACCCATATAAAAGAGACTGTCCTTCAGAGTGTCATCTACCAAAAAATAGTTTCAGTCTTTTGCTTGCTTTGTGCACTTGCTTTCCACATAACAATGCTTTTCCGCTCCGTTGCTACCTGTATTGTGGGCGTACTTTTTACCCAAGGTGCTTTGGCAGCCTTGACACCTGCCCGCCTAGTCACCAGTATTGAGGCTGTGACCGCTGCATCCAAAGACGCCAACACCGCCCTGCTGTCGATTTCTACTTCGACTAAGGTGGCCGATGTCAAGACTTCGGGCAAAGTATTATCCCGGCTATACTCAAAAAGTGTATACTCATATCTAACCATCTCTCTATCCCTTCAAATAGAAACTTGTGGCTGCATTCACGACAATTGTACAAAGTGTCACTGCTGATGTGGCAGCAATCAATGTGACGCCCGCTTTTGCTGACGATGCAGCTGATACTGTTGTTAATGCTTTGACCGACGTAAGGGTTTCCCTGATATCCAGGCTTTCCGACAAATCTAACGCTATCTCATAATCACAGTTCGTTTTAGTGCATCAAATCCTCTTGTCTACGGTCATCGGAAAACATTCCATTTTCGCCCAATTTGCGGTCACCGCGCCTATTACTGCGATTCTCCGAGCTCTCGAGGCCCAAGTTGATGTAAGATATGTTTTACGCGACACTCGTTCCTATTAGCACTCAAATAACTGTTGTTGCAGGCTTTGGCATTCGGATTAATAAACTTGATCCCAACCCGCAAGCCAGATGTGCAGGAGAGCAGGAAGAGTCTTGATGCTTCTCTTACAATCGCCATTTCAACTTATCGGGAGGTCTGTATCCCCAGCCCCTTCTACCCCAGCAAGGGCCCTACCTGCGTGTCCGTCTGAGCGGGGTTTTGTAGAAAACGTGGAGTGAGGTGAAGAGATCTACAGTCGTATTATATGCCTTAGTCTTCAATCTTCAATCTTCGTTGTAGCAGGATTTTTGATGTGTTGCCTCCAATTCTTGCTTTTTAGCTTTCAGTCTCTCATTTTCTTTTTCTACCAACTTCTATACTTGAAGTCGCTTAATATCTTTAATCTCTAGTTATCGATGTTAACCGCAAGTAGAATGGGTCTATCATTTGTTGTCCCGGCGTAAAGGAATTGAGAAATAAAAGGGAGGTTACACACGACATCCAGGTAGTCATTACACGAGGGTAAACCACGTCATAAAAGCTGTCATGCACATTAGAATGGGTTACAACTACAACTTTAATCCTATTTAAGCGCTCAGCTCTCAGCCGGGAATTTCAACACCCACCCTTACTGCGGCTGATAAATCATAGAGTATACTTATTGCCATCTCGAACGCGAGAACAGCCTTGTCAGTTCAAACCCCCTGTCTCTGCCAAGTTGCAGGTCTGAATGTTCGATTCCTGTTTGACTCTGTATTCAAACCTGTCCCTTCGGGAAATGTCCTAGCGCACAGCATGTTTTCTTCCACATTCGCATCGACGGTTCAAACTTTCGTTGCACCGCATGGGAAATAGATACCGTGACTTGCCAAGTCTATCAGCCGGTGTTCTCCGGTACAAGCGTAAGGAGCTGAGGTGCTGGTGGTGAGTTATTGGAAGCGAAGACTTCCTGAATGCAGTAGAGAGGCTGGTACGGCATATTCACGATTCCATTTGATCCTCTACATATAAGTCAACCTCATGAGCTTACGTATTCGACATTTAATAAACGACGAGCTTTATGACCCGCCGCTACGCGTCGGGGGGATTCGCTTCGCTCACCCCCCTGTGCTTCACGGCAGGGTC